>CABHPR010151577.1:0-24981 GCA_902168415.1 Peromyscus melanophrys | reverse complement strand
ACACACACACACACACACACACACACACACACACACACACACACACACTTAAATGAATAAATATATAAATACAACCTGTGGTATCCATTTAGTGTTACTTGCATGTATGTCTTAGGATAACCAATTAGGAGACTCATCCCTTGGGAAAGATGAATTTGCACACTCTCAGCTTGTAGTTATTCATCTAGAGGTTTGACTTCAGGAGATTTTCCCCATCAACACTGGTATATCAATTACTGTTGTCATTGTTCAGGTCTTATTTAAGCAGTCACATTGTTGAGATTTCATGGATGTAGCTTCCTTGCCACATCTAGAAAATATAATCTTGCATCAGAGGCCTTGGGCCTGTAGCTCTTACAATCTGTTTCTTCTTCTATGATGTTCCCTGAGTCAGTCATAGGGGTTGTGTTGTAGGTGTATCATTTGGGATGGACACTCCACAGGCAGTTTTTTCTCTGCATTTGACCAGTTTGGGCTCTCTGTAATGGTCTCTGTATGCTGCAAAAGAAGATTTTTTGATGCAGGATTATAGCTACACTTATCTGTGAGTATAAAGATGTGTATACTTTTAGGATACTGTTAAGAATTATATTGGTTTAGGAAACTGGTGGTAGTTGGTTCTCTTCTAAGATCCATGTCTTAGTTAGGGTTACTATTAAGGCAAGAAAACACCATGACCAAATAATAATTTGGGGAGGGAAGGGTTTATTTGACTTACACTTCTACATAGCTGTTCATCAGCAAAAAAAGTCAGAGCAGGAACTGAACTCAAACAGCACAGGATCCTGGAGGCAGGAGAAGATGCAGAGGCCATGGAGGAGTGGCTTTCTTATTATGGCTTGCTCAGCCTACTTTCTCATAGAACCCAGACCCACCAGCCCAAGGATGGCACCACCCACAATGGGCTGGGCTCTCCCCTATCAATCACTAAAAATGAAAATGCCTTACAGTCAGATCTTATAGAGGCATTTTCTCAATTGAGGTCCCCTCCTTTCAGGTAACTCTAGTTTTTTTTTTGTTTTTGGTTTTGTTTTGTTTTGTTTTTCAAGTTGACATAAAACTAGCCAGGACAATCCATGACCTCATTAACCAAAGATAGTTGGATAGGTTTACAGTACCAGGCATGATTTTCTTCCTGTTCAGTGGGCCTCAAGTCCAATTAGACAATATTTGGTTACAACTAAGGAAAAAGTGCCACTATTACATCTTTTTTTTTTTTTTTTTTTTTTTTGGTTTTTTGAGACAGGGTTTCTCTGTGTAGCTTTGCGCCTTTCCTGGAGCTCACTTGGTAGCCCAGGCTGGCCTTGAACTCACAGAGATCCGCCTGCCTCTGCCTCCCGAGTGCTGGGATTAAAGGCGTGTGCCACCAACGCCCGGCCACTATTACATCTTTAGGTGTACCTTGCAGGACTTGTAATTGTTCTTCATAGGTATCGCAGCTGACTAGGATCCTTGAATGCTTTCTTCTCTCCACAGCTTGCACAGCACTTTGCAGCACTATGAGAGCTAGTCCTCAGAGAGGAGGCTTTCGGCTCAGATCCTGTTGGAATCCCCAAAGTTCTGTGTTCAAAGTGCATGGCATCTTCAGAAATATGTACTAATTTTCAACTTCTGGGGGGCAACCAAGGGCAACAACAATAGCTTATATTGTTTGGGGAGTCTCTTGGACTCCCCTGACCAACAACTCAAAAAAGAAAGACAAGAAAGCAGGTAAGGAGTGGGTTGGAAAGGAGAAAGGAGTGGGCAAGCATGAGAGAGAGATAAGAGAAGCTAATAAGGGTAGGGAGTTGAATGTGATCATAATATATGATTACATGTATGGAATTGTCAAAATTCAAAAACTTATTAATAGTTAAAAACAGAAAAATACTGACTCAAGATCTTACCAGTGTTTGTTTAGAAACCACTCAAAGAATATTTATACTCATTTAGTTTAAGTCTCACAGAATCAGATAATGATTTTAAACATTTTAAGGATGGGAAGAAATTTGTCATCTTGCAGCCACAACATAAAACAAGTAGAAAAGTATGGCTGACTGTATTTTCCCACTAATGAAGGGTATCCCTGGGTGAAGAGAATTTCTCTTCAATAGAGTTCTGAGTAGAGATTAGATTAAAATACCAGGTGAAGAGAGAATTTATACTGGAAGTTCTTTCTAACACAGGAAAAGATTCTACTCTGATGGTATATACATTTAGACCTCATGGACATATGATTTTAGACTTGAAAAATATTTCATACTTTAACACAAAATATCAAGCTGGAAAGTTTGAAGATGATTGAAGTGTATGTTTTGCTTAAACAAGTGGAATTTTTATAATTTTAAGGGAAAGGGGTGTTTTCTATTGGGATGGTTACTTTTCATTTAGAGTATTTAAAAATAATTTTCTTTAAATAACAGGCTCCAAACACATTACATTAAAATAATCTTAGTGTTTCAGGACACATCAGTTTTGCATAGAGATGGCTGAGTGCTCAAAGCTGATTGGCACTGTGCAAATTTCATTTATTTTTCGACTACAGCAAAGCCATAAGGAAACAAAGGTCATCATTTTACCACATTTGTTCCCAGAGTTTTTCCTACCTCATCTCCTGAAGTGTTTATCTCCAAGTTGCTTGTTCTGGAGCTACTCCTCTAGTTGGTATGCCACAAATTATACCAAGTGATGTAAAGATTAACAATAGACTGTTGGAGAAAGATTTTAGATATGTGAGCTACCTTTGAGTACAGTCATTATTTTGTGATATTTTTGTGTTGCTATCACAAAGTTTCTAATGATGGAAAATATATAGAAAGCAGGTTTATTTGAATTATGACTCATGTGACTGTAAAGTCCAGACCACATGGCAACACCACCTGCTGTACCACAACATTGAAAAGAAGCACAAATGGAGCCTGCCTTGCACAGAAATGTCACACTACACGAAGAGAAGGAAGGTACTGGAGAGGGACCAGGCTCAGCCTTTGATACGACTCAGTCTCTCAGGAACTGATTCAGTCGCCATGACCTGATACAAAACCGAGAAAGCACCAACTCAGTCATGAAGGTACAGGCCCATGATTAATTACTGTTCACTGGGCTTCCCCCTCTTCAACCCTGCCATATCACACTGCAGGAAACTTCCAACACACAATTCTTTAGTGGACAATCCACAGCCAAACTACAGCATGAACTGGCTGGCTTCGTGCACTTTCTGCATTCAAAAAGACACTAACGGTCTTTCTGGGTACTCTTTTATTTTTTTATCTCTACAGTGCTCTAGCTTGTAAGTGTCCATAAATATAAAAAAGAATAAAAAAAAGACCAAGTCTGTTAAGCTATATAAATAAATAAATTAATTCTATATCCAGCAGAAAAGCCTTTCCTTCTGGCCTTGATGCCTCAGATCTTGCTCAGCAAGTTCTCTCCTATCTCATCTGTTTATTCCCGTTTCCTAGAATCCTATGGAAAAAATTCATTTTCTAATTTCTGGAAAAAGCATTTCATTAGACTATTAATGCTTGCCATTTTAATAGTGTATCTTCTGTCAGAAAATATTTGCATTTTGAAACGTATTTCAGTGTCTTAATCAGAATACTAAGCAATATGTTAATTTTAAGAATCTTGTCAAAACTTAGGGAGATATTAAATCTTAGAGGAAGCCACCCACACTTAGTGCTACTCTAATTTATGGTTCCTAAGACAATTAGGAAATTTTTAACTTGTGCTGGAGAAAAAGATTCAAAATTTAAATTCTAGATACAGCTGATGGGAGCTAATGAGTAAAGGCTCTGCTCTGAATCCAGTGTTCAACACTGAGGTTTTTAACTTTTGACATTATCATTGGGCTGTGATTTTTTTAAAAAATGATTATTTGCTATAGGAAATTCTACTAGAATTTGACATACATAATTTGTTTTACTCACTGGGCTTTGTAACAGCCTTAACAAGAAACATGGTATGTCTGAAACATGCTGGAAGCTTTTAGTTATTCATTGTGTTAATTTTCTCATGGCTGTGACCAAATTACTTGACAAAAAGACACTTAAGGGCAGAAGGGTGGCTTTGGGCTTCTGTTTTTCGAAGGGATAGCATTCATCATGGCGGACAGGGTGGCAGGAGCATGAGGCAGCGGGTTACACTGTCTTGACAGTCAAGAAACAGAGGTGGCAGGAACTGGAGCCAGGCTGGGAAACATCAGGGTCTCCTCCAGTGACTGACTTCCTCCAGCAAGCCTCCACCTCCCTGACCATCCAAAACCCCCAGAGTCAGGCATGTGCCTATGCAAGATAGTTCACAGTTAAACAGCAGCAATCACCATAATGAAACTAGAAAAGATGTTAACTGGGGAGTTGACACACAGAGTGACCAAGAACAAGCACTAGGGAGAGCTGAACTATTGGAGAGTAAGCTTTCCTTATTTTACTTGTAAAGCATTCCTTTTCCCACAACTGATTGGCTCCACTTGTTTACTCAATCTTAAGCCTCTTTTTAAAGGCAACATAATTTTACTTTGTTTCTTAGCATAAAGGAAGTTCACAGATGGTATCCCTAATGTATCATTTAGCCACCCCAAACTGGATGTGCTGTACAGCCTGAGACTTCAGCTTCCGTAGTGTATTATTTTAAAGAAGGCAGCAGAGTCTATTTTACCACAATTAAAACATAGCAAGCTATTTGCTTTCCAAAGGTAACCATATTTTCCTAAACAAATGTAGATTATTGCCTATTTAATTTATGACTTGGAGTAACTTACTGCCTGAATGTATTCATTGAAAGAATCTGGCATTTTCATGTTAAAATACACAGTAATTTTGGTTTGAATTGGGCATTTTTTAATCTAATCATCTTTCATTTTTATATCAACAATATTGATTGATACTATATATTTATTTTAAAAACTCCCATTTCCTAACTTCCTACGAAATTACCTGTTAAAGGCCCAGGAAAAACATCAACAGTCACACACAACAACAGAGAAAACCAGAACTTACAGTCACTGACAGAACTGGAAGGGAATTTCAGTTATTACAAGGCTGACATGAGCGGCTTGAAGCAAGGGAGAATGTATCAGGAAACTGCCCAATTCAGGATGCAATAACATCATTGTAAGAAAAGGAGCATGCTCTAACATAGGCAACCCGGCACAGGAAAAGGAGAACCAGCTCCAGCCAGAGACTTTTAAGGAAGAGATAAGGGTGTGTAGCAGCAGCAACAGGTTGTGAATAAGAAGAAGGTTTGGCAGATATTCACTCAATAAAGTAGTTTAAAAATGAACACATTATCTACTTATTCCTAAAAAAATGTGTAGTTTGCATAAGGGAAGTTTTGTTTTTGTTCTTCTTTGCCTTGAGAAAAGCCATGAATTTGGCCCAAGGACATAGCATCATATGTATGTGTATGTATATGTATATTCATGTTATTTATATAGTGTTTTATATATATATATATAATCCTATATCACACACACACAACACACACACACACACACACACACACACACACACACACACACACACACACAAATATTATAAGGTTCATGGAAATACTCCTGAACATACACCCAAAAGGTTCTAATTCAGATACAGCAGAAGCACCTGCATGTCCATGTTTACCATGACATTGCACAAGAATCAAGTTATGGATCAGTCTAGAAGTTCATCAACAGATGAATAGATAAAGCAAATGTAGTATACACACACAAATTAGTTTTATTCTGCAGTAAGAAAGAACTAATTCATGGCAATGGAAGAATTTTCGACAAGAGCCTTAGCAAGATTCCAGAGCAAATGACATGCCTTTGTTGATCATGTATGACACCTCATTGTCTTCAGCAGCCATTTTCAAGCAATCATTTGTTCTAATGCAGATGAGCTACAACACTGAGAAAAGCAGACCAATACATTCTCCTCTTATCTTCTCTCAGCATCCTTCTTCCCCATTCTACCCACACTGTGAACTACCGCTACCATCACTATGATATTCACACCAGTTAACATGTCTCTGACCTGTCTTACAAAGTTTTAGGACACATCCCTTCCTCCAACTCCTAATGATTCTGACTCATGAGACTGAAAGGAAAACATCTGTTCTGGGTTCAGACTTTGATCTATTGGAAATGGATTTTCTTCTCTGATTATGAGACATTCTCCCTGACCTTAAACACTGTACCCTAGTTCTCCCTCCTGGCTTCCCCTGTAGCATGTTGTTGTTTATCATTTGGAGGCAGCTTTGTAGCCTGATGCTTCCTTGTTCCCTGGTAGGACTAGCCCCAGACAGTACTCTTTCTATGGCAAGCAACCCTTAAAACAGTGGACGTCTATGTAACTGATGGCCTAAACCCAGGGCTAAGCAAAACAGAGTACCAGAAGAAGATTCTAGTTGGTCTCACTCTTTATGACTAGAGGGGCTCTACCAGTTTCTGGCCCAAAGTGCTATAGAAACCTAGTATTCTGCAGAGGGAAACAGGAGAAAAAGGAAGCAAATTGGTAACTGGACATATAACTCCAAAATAAGCATTCCACGAGGCATAACTATCTGGAAACTGGACAGTGGGTAGATAGATAATAGTTTAGAGTGAAAAATAGACTTGAAACCAATTCAGAGAGATAAAGAGAGTTAGTTTGTATCTAATAAGCATCATAGATCAAAGGGACCTAACAGACACCTATAGAATATTCCACCCAAATAGTAAAGAATAAACATTATTGTCAGCACCTCATGGAACTTTCTCCAAAATAGACTACATATTAGGACACAAAGCAAGTCTCAACAAATATAGGAAAATTGAAACATTATGTATTCTATCTGACTACGCTGGAATAAAGCTATAAATCAACAGGAAAAGAAAACTACAGAAAATGTAAAAGTCATGGGTATGAAACAACATACTGTTGGATGATGAATGGGTTATTTGAGAAATGTAGAAAAAAATTTGCAAGTTCCTATAGTTAAATAATACCAAAACACAGCATATTCAAATGTATGGGCTACAATGGAGGTAGTCCAAAGAGAAAAGTTTACAAGAGTGAAAAGTTAAAAATTAAAGAGATATCAAACAACATAGTGATGAACCTTAAGACACTGGAAAAGCAGGCAAAACCCAGGCCCCAAAAGAGTAGACAGAGAGAAATAACAAAGATCAGGGCAGAAATTAATGAAATAGAAATAAATGAATCAATTAAACATAAAATTGTTTATTTGAAAAAAAATGCCAAACCCTTGGTCAGATTACCCAAAGAAACAAAAGGCACAGGTGAATAAAACTAGAGATGAAGAGGGGGATACTGTAACAGATACTGACGAAATTCATATAACCATGAGGAAATACTTTTAAAATATATATTCCACTAACTCGGAACATTGGAAAGAAATGATTAGATGTATAGATTCATGTGGCCTACCAAAGTTAAACCAGATTAAGTAAATAATTTAAACAGACCTGTAACAATCGATGAGATAAAAGCAGTGATTTTAAATTTCCCAGCTGAAAACAGCCTAAGGTTTGATGGATTCAGCTCAGAATTGTACAAGGCATTCAAAGAACTAACAAAACTATACAAATTAGAAATGGGAAGAACACTTCCAAACTTTTCGCAAAGCCAGTATTATACAATAGCACATAGATACATAAATTCTTAATAAATTATTTGTTAACTATATTCAAGAACCTATCAAATAGATCATTCACTATGACCAAGTAAATGTCACCCTAAAGATGCAGGCATTGGATCAACATACATGTAGAAGTCACATGATCATTTCCATTGATGAAGAAAAGGCCTTTGACAAAATCCTCCTTAAAAATTCTGGATGGTCTGCATAAGCGAGACAGTTGTATAGCTTGATCTGCTTCAGGGGTCCCCTAGCAGAAGGATCAGGATTCATCCCTGGTGCTGGCTTTTTGGAGCCTACTACCTATGGTGGGATACCTTGCACAGCCTTGAGGCAGGGGGAGGGGCTTGGACCTGCCTCAACCTAATGTACTAGGCTCTGCTGACTCCCCCATGGGAGACCTTACCTTCTTGTAGGAGGGAAGGGGGGGTGGGTTGTGAGGAGAGGCTGGAGGGGCAAAAGGAAGGAAGAGGGGGATCTGTGATTGGTATGTAAAATAAATAAAAAGTTTCTTAATAATAAAAAAGATTACTTAAAAAAATTCTGGATGGTTAGAAAATTGGAGGTAAAAAAGGAGAAGAATAAAACCAAATAGTATGCATGAAACAAATTACAAATAAGAAGTTACTCAATTCCACATAAATAGTAATTATACAAAATGTAATTAGATAAGACCAATTTTACTTAAAAGAAATATCTCAAATAGATAATAATTGATCAAAAGACGAGTTTGGTAACAGCACTCCTTCCCATCACTTATAATGAACATTATATGAATTTCTTTTCTTCCTTCAGGAAAGAAATTCTTTGATTTGGAGGAAATGACTACACAATAGGTTTATATATGTCAAGGCATGTCTATTTTTCTTTAAAATAATTTTCTAGTTATGCTTTTGCCTTAAAATTCAATGTATATAATATTTGAAGAACCCATGCCAGTTTCTACCACTAGTATTTGTATTCCATATCTTCAATTTTACCCTTTCCATTTAAAGCACATCTGTTAAGACTTCCAGGGTTGGTACAGACATATTAAAAGCAGAAAAATAAAGGTTGCCATCCTTTCAACAGAAAATATGCTGAGGGTAAAAGGACAAAGTTTTGTGAGATCTCACAATATGACGGAACAAATGATTATTCTAAAGAGAGATGGGCACCTAACCCTTTTCCTTCTATCAGTCTAAGTTCTTACCTGGGGCTCTTGTTGCAAAAGTGATATTAACAAGACAAAAACAAATAGACATGCCTTGACATATACAAGCCTGGTGTGCAGCCATTTCCTCTGAATCAAAGCACTCCCTCCTGAAGGAAGAAGAGAAAGTCATGCACGGTTCATCGTAAGTGATGGGAAGGAGTGCTGTCACCAAACTTGTCCTTTGATTCATTTTATCCATTTGAAATATTTCTTTTAAGTAGAATTGGTCTCATCTTTATTTGAGTGGATGGACAATTTGGAATAAAGTTATTTCCATCTTAAATTCATATGCCTATAATGGCATAGGGTTGTCGAAAGACAAAATTATGCTAATTTAAAGTTCTTAACTGGTTCTATTTGTCATTCTAGAATTACTCAATGCTTCATTCCATAAAATGGAATGAGTGTTCTGATGAGAAGATACTGGTTTTATAGAGAGAAGGGCTAAGTGAAACACAAGACACTCATTAAAAGTAAATCATTTATTTCAAAGTTATTTTCCTTGTAAGTCAGGGACAGAGAAGCAGAAAAGTAACTTGTTGGTTCACATCAATTGCTGTGGTCATGTGTGCGTGTATACACACACACACACACACACACACACACACACACACACACACACACAAATTTTATATATATAAATTAAAATAGAACTGTATTATCATCCTGCCTGAAAGTGACCTGTTTGGGAAATGTGGCTGTTCCTCTCTCCTGACTTCTTGAAAGGTTGGTCAACATTAACTTATCTAGTTTAGGTTGACAACATGAAGTTGAGTATGACTGACCTGCATTATTTTGTCTGCTAAGATCTAGTACAGGAGAATAACCCAACTATGGTCTCTTGTAATTTTCATTTGATCCATTCAAAACATATGAAGCAAAAGTTGAGGAAAGTAAGAGTAGAAATAACCAAATCCATAATCTAGATGGGGTATAGCTGGAGTTTTCTCCAGTCCTGTCTGGCCCACAGTCAGAACTAATCTCTCTTACCTGTCAGTTCCACAGCCACTTAGACCACAACCAAGTAAACACACAGAGACTTATATTGTTTACAAACTGTATGGCCGCAGCAGGCTTTTTGTTATCTAGTTTTTATATCTTAAATTAACCCATATCTATTAGTTTATAAGTTGCCACATGGCTTGTGGCTTACCGGTATCTTTATATGTTGCTTGTCATGGCAGCAGCTGGCAGTCTCCTGACTTAGCCTTTCTGTTCCCAGAATTTTTTTCTGCTTGTCCCGCCTATACTTCCTGCCTGGCTA
Source organism: Peromyscus melanophrys (assembly GCA_902168415.1). Taxonomy (NCBI): domain Eukaryota; kingdom Metazoa; phylum Chordata; class Mammalia; order Rodentia; family Cricetidae; genus Peromyscus; species Peromyscus melanophrys. The sequence goes on along the minus strand of CABHPR010151577.1, from coordinate 14,926 downwards.
CTGGCCAGTCAGCATTTTATTTACACAGAGTGATATCCACAGCAATGGGGATTTTAGCATAGCTCTATCTTTAAAAGTTTAAGAGAAATGTATCAATAAAGATAAAGAAATTTTAAAAAACACAAGTAGCAGGCTCAGCCTGACATGTATACAATACTACACTAATGCCTTCAAATATATATTCTTTTAATATGTATATGAGACTTGAATATAAAATCTTGTCTAGACAAACTGCAAATGAGTGAATATTTGCAATGACAGCCCTAGCAAGCAAACACCAAAATACCTGAAGCAGTTGGGCAGTAGACGAAAGAGCCCGGTAAAAGAATTCAAGTGTCTGGAGGATACTCACAGCATCTATTTTCTTCCATTTTGTGTTGTAGCAACAGATTACACAAAACAGAGTGATTTAAAAGGGGCTCATAATTCTAAAGGCTGAGATGACCGTGAGCATAGCTCCAGCGTCTTGTCAGCCTTTGGAGAGGGCTCATGCTGCTTCCATTTGAGGTGGAAAGCCGAGTGACAGAGGCAAAGCACAAGGGACAGACTCACTTTGTAAATAATCTTCTAACTGTTCAGTCTCCTGAGAATGAGAACTCACCTAGTTCCTCAAGAGTTAACCTAGTCCCTTGAGAAAGTCCAAAATCATATTAGCAATATAACCACTTCTTAGTGCCTCCACCACTGCTTTTCAACGTACTCAGCCACTATACTGCCACACATTGCACTGGAAATCCTACTGAATCATGAGTTTAAAGGGGTAAATGACATTCAAACTGCTGCAGCACCTCAGTATCTGTTAATATCTACTATCTCCAATTTAATCTGGAAATACAATGCAGAAAATTTGTTTTACATATTAAATCAAGCAGGGGTTGTAAAATCTATGAAACAATGTAAATATTTCAAAAAATAATAAATGCAGTCCTGAAGTAAAACACCAGAGCTGTAACATTAGCAGACAGCAAGATTCCACATAAAGCTAGGTAATAAGTGACTATAATCAAATAATAAAAGATAATCTCCCCAGCACTCAGAGGCAGAGGCAGGCAGATCTCTGTGAGTTTGAGGCCAGCCTGGTCTACAGAGCAATTTCCAGGACAGGCTCCAAAAGCTACACAGAGAAACCCTGTCTTGAAAAACAAAAAACAAATGAACAAACAAAAAAAGATACAGTCTCAAACAAACATGTATGGTGTCTGATTAATAGCATATATAAGGTACAATTTCTCCAATAAATAGTATTGAATTTATTGGTTATCTATAAAGAAAAATGTTAACTCTCAGCTTAAAAGACACAAAACTAACAAAATTTGATTCCAGATGCATACTGACTGAACTGTAAAAGTAAAGCAATGAAAATTCTACAAGAAAATATTTCAGAATATGTTAATAGCATGTGGAAATATCTTTAAGCAAAATGGAAAACATTAGTTATAAAGAAAATTATTGATTAATTGGACTTTGCTAAAATTGAGAATTCTACCCATCAAAGGCATCATTATGGTTAAAAATGTAAGTTCCAAGATGCACAGTATATTTGAAACTCCTATGTTGACAAAGGACATTGCCAAGAAACAGAGGAGTTTTCACCAATGAGCATATGAGAACTATTTGTTTTACAAAGGAAATAGTAAAGTGGCATATTAAGCAAGCATATTTCAAAGGAAAACACTCACATTGCCAAATGCAATTTATACTAGATCTCACTTGCCATTAGGGAAAAAAATAAAGCCACAATGAAAACTAATAAAAATAGCTGTCTTAAAAGCTGACTGTAAAAATATTCATAAGGACATAGGCAATAAATATTTAGATACAATCAATGGCAGTGTGATTTGGTACAACTACTCTAGTAAATTTAATGAACATACAAATGCCAAATAATGCAGGTAATAGATGCCCACAAATAGAAATATATCCCCAAATGTATAAGTGCATCAGAAGACATAAACAAGAATATATATGTCTTAGTTAGAGTTTCTATTGCTGTGAAGAGACACCATGACCACAGCAAGTCTTATAAAGGAAAAGAGTTAACTGGGATGACTTGTTCACAGTTCAGAGGTTCAGTTCATTATCATCATGGTGGGACATGGTTGCATGCAGGCAGACATGGTGCTGGAGAAGTAGCTGAGAGTCCTACATCTTGTAGGCAACAGGAAGTGGTCTGAGACACTGGTGGTATCTTGAGCATATATGAGACCTCAAAGCCCACCTCCAAATTGACAAACTTCCTCCAACAAGACCACACCTATTCCAACAAGCCCACACCTCCTAATAATCCCATTCCCTTTGTGCTTATGGGGACAAATTACATTCAAACTATCACAATGTGTAATAACATTCGTTTATTTTGTCTTCCTTTTTGTTGTTTGAGAATTTCACATATGCATATAACATGTTTGGAACAAATATACCCCTTCCCTATCCACTACCTCTGGCTCTTACAATTTTTCTCAACCCCTCTTCTCTATGATCCCTGAAACTTTGGAGAAGGGATGTAATGTAAATCTTCCATTTAGAACTGGTCACTCTATAGTCTCTTACTCTCCGCATGCTGATCAATTGTGGGTCTCTGTGTTAATTACCAATTAACAGCAAATAGAAGATTCTCTGATTAGGGTTGAAAGATATACTAACATATGGGTATATCTATATATTGCTAGGAGTTGGTTTAATACTTTTACCATTTGCAGAATAGTAGGTTCTTCCTTAGGGCCTGGACCTGTATAGCCAAAGGTTCTTGGCCCAGTTAACAGTGTCAGGTATGGGTTCCCTCTCATTGAATGGGCCTGAAATCCAATCAGAAAGTGGTTGTTTGCTTCCATAACATTCATGCCACTATTGCACCAGTGGAGATATCTTGTCAGGCTAGTCAAATAGATCATAGAATTCACAGCACAGTGGGACTGATGATTGCTTTTCTCCTCTGGTAGCATCTATAGCACCTTCCAGCACCTTGAAAGATAGGCAGTAGGAATGAAGCTTCCAGGTTAGTACCAGCCGGTATGAAAGATGGGAGGGCAATGTAAAGGAGTGAGTGTGGGGAGGGATAATAACACTTAAAGACCTTTTAAAGATCACATGGAAATCTACCACTGTAGCTGGAGATTTCTCCAGTCCCACTGAGCCCGCAGCCACTCAGACCCAAGTAAACACACAGAGATTTATATTACGTATGGCCATGGCAGGCTTCTTGCTATCTAGTTCTTATATCTTAAATTAACCCATTTCTATCAATCTATAAGTTGCCACATGGCTTGTGGCTTTACGTCTAACTTCTCATGGCGGTGGCAGCTGGCAGCATCTCCTGACTCAGGCTTCCACTTCCCAGAATTCTCCTCTCTCTTGTCCCACCTACACCATACTTCCTGCCTGGCTACTGGCCAATCAGCGTTTTATTTATCAATCAATTAGAGCAACACATTCACAACATACAGAAAGACATCCCCAGCATGCTACTGTAGAAGATTCATTTAAAAATGCATACTTATATGTTAAAATAGTAGGAACAATCCACCTCCTAAATATTATAGGTTATCAAATAAAAAGTCAAGTCCAATGGGTTACATGTTTGGAGTTGGTGGTCAGTGGTGCCCCACAACTCTAAGCATTACAGACTGTTACCACTGCTCTCAATTAACCTCCAGAACTTGATTGTAAGACCCTATTGCAGAAGACATCACATACTTGAGTCATAGAACATGAGCCAGTCATTATTTCTAATACTAAAAAACTGAGAACAACATATGTGTCCATAAAAAAATAAATAAATAAATTATGGTATATCTACATAAGTCATATGTTAAAAAATGACAAACTACTGTTAGAAAGTTCAACAATAAGCAAAATTATGATGAAAGTTCACATCACCAGTACTGGAAAAACTTCATATGAGCATCCTGATATTGTGAACATTAGAGACACAGCAACACTTCTATTGCTATTTTGCAACAAATGTATAACCTAAATATAATTGTAAAGAAATAGAAAATAAACCAACTTTGAAGTATAGCCTACAGAATAAGAAACTGCTTCATTTTAAAAAACCTAAAGAGATTAAAAAAAACAACAACAACAACTAAGTGTGAAGATTTGATCAGTATTTTTTGATGGATTTATACAAAAGTGAAAGTAAGTAGAAAGACTCACAATTACAATTTGCTGTAAATATGAACAATAAAAGTGCAATAGGTGATGTTCATATGTCAGTGGCAATCAGCAGTGATTTAATTGGACTTCAGGCCCACCAAACAGGAAGGAATCCATGGTCTTGGAAAACTATCTAGCTTACCAGCGCTAATGAGGGCATAGATCTTAGAAGATAATGTACTTAACACCACTTTGCTAGACCAGTGTAGTTTCTTACTACATTCTAAATTTTACTGTTATACTCACAGATAAGTGTAGCTCCCATCCCTCATCAAAGAAGCCTTTCTTTAAAACAAATAGAGGTGATCACAGGAAAACAATAGGACACAATGCAGAAATTAACACATCATGGGAGCTCAGCACCAACACATACATCTACATCACATCACAACTCATGCATCTATGACTCAGGGAATATTGCTGAAGAGAAGGAGGAAAGACTGTAAGAGCCAGAATACCAGAAAGTCTGCTATGAAACAGTTTCTCCGAGAAAAGGCTGCATAAATAAGAGTGGAGCCATGACAATATCGATGGGCATGTTAACAGAAAAGGGGAAACATTTCATGGGGTCCCACTCCTAGACAAAGAACTACAGGCAGCTAATAACTTCTAGAAGGAGAATTAGCTTCTTGTAGGAATTAGCCCTGTAATGATTATCTAATTCAGAGTGATCAGCCCTGAAGCCATAGCCATAACCATATATATATATATGTGTGTGTGTGTGTGTGTATATATAACAAAAACAGACTCGTAAGATTGCATGTGTACATATTTGTGCATATGCATACATATATATGTATGTAACAATAATTATTAAAGAGGAAGGAGGATATAAATTTGAGAATGAGGAGGAGGACATGGGAAGGATTGGAGGTAGTGTGCCTGGGAGGAGCTGAAGGAGGAAAAGCAGGGGAAAGTGATGTAGTTCTACTTCAATTATAAACATATTTTTTAAAAGAAAGTAGCATCTTAAAATAATATTTCTTGGTTTAGCAGTTATTCAGTTGTAGGAGTTATGTAGCTAAATATCTTTACCCTGACAAACTATCCATGCCTGGTTTCTGGATGGAAGAGATTTGTCTATAATTTACTTGTAAATGGTTCAAAAATAATGTGTGCATATAGAGATGAAGGTTACAAAACAAGCACGATAAAATGTTAACAACTGGAAAAATCTATGAACAGTACACAGATGTTATAGTCACATAGCTATTTAGTAAATCTGAAATCATTGGAAAGTAAAATTATATTCATGATACTTCACATTCATGAAATATGTACATTTCATATGTTCATCAAGCCTTTAAAATAAGTAGTAAAAAGAAAACATTAAAAACTCTGTAACACACACAACTTTGAACAAGCTAGATTATGTACTTACTGTGGAACCTTTTCCTAAGACTTCCTGAAATTTGATAGAAAGAAACTATACCTCTCATCTTCCATTCAGAACAACAAAATCCTTACTAGGCCATCAGTCATCCACTGCCTGTGGCTACTGGGTGTTCCTTCCTTCATTATCTTTCTTCTGATACCAGGAAGTCCCCCAACATCACATCAAACACAGTGCTCCACTTGAGTGAATACTGTAGTTAAGATTCCAACTAAGTTTTTGAGACTCTCACTTTTTTTTTTTTTTGTTTTGTTTTTTTGTTTTTCGAAACAGGGTTTCTCTGTGTACCTTTGCGCCTTTCCTGGAGCTCACTTGGTAGCCCAGGCTGGTCTCGAACTCACAGAGATCCACCTGCCTCTGCCTCCCGAGTGCTGGGATTAAAGGCGTGCGCCACCAACGCCCGGCTGAGACTCTCACTTTTACATGGGATAGAATAACAAGAGTTATTAGAGTCCTGCCTCTAAAACATTGTATACCTGCTCAGGCTTAAATAAGGCATGTGCCCATCAAGCCCACATTAGAGTTCAAGTCCTTAATGCTCACTGTTGGGAGGTAGGGTCTGAGAGAGGGGTTTGAATGGAGGGAAGGCAGAGCCCTCACAAATGGATTAATGGAGTTCATACTCTTCAAGGCTTGAGAATGGGTTGTTTTGACACAAGGTCACCCCTCAAGCATTTCTATTCCTGTATCACTTAAGTTACCCTTCTGCTATCTGCCCATGAGGTCTTCAGCAGAGTTCACAGTATGCTGATGCCCTGCCCTTGAACTTACAGAACCATGAGATAAAGTAAATCTATTTTCTTACAGTCGGCCTCAGCTATTCTGTGATAATAAAATGAAAACAGATTAAGATAATGTATTTCAAGATACTAGTATTTTATAAGAATCCCCAGTGAAGCTATAATTCTCATCTACTATGGCCTCGGTTTGTGGTACTTTGAGTTCAGTATTCTGAGTCCTTCCAGTGCAGGAAACAGCCCCTGGCTTCACCTTCCCAACAGGAGCATCCTGAAAATCCCCAGACAGCTTTGCAGATTGGGCCATAACCGCCACCTGTGCTTCATTTCTCTCGGACACACTGTTGGGGCTGCAGAAGATTTGCCAGAGCTGTGCTTGGAGGTCTGTAGTTTAAAAGTCTCAGATAAGAGGTGAAGTGAGCAAAGCAGAGCACATTTTGCTCCTTTTGAAATCAGGGACAAAGGGTAAAGAAAACGCTTTTGCAGCTCTGTTTAGCCATGCTAGTTTGTTAGAGGAAAGTTGTTTAAAGCCTGCCTCTGCTCAATCCAAATCCCTGTTCAGATAGCACAGTCATATCTCCCTGATCCAGCTACTCTCAGCCCGCATTAGACTCCCTCTATTCATGACTTGAGGTCAGGAAGTGAGTCTCTTGGACTAAATGCCATTTTCACAGAGAGCTTAAGGGTACCTTGACCCAGCAGTGCTGGATGAAGAGTGCGGAGAATCTGGATCCGCTGTGCCAGCCCTGGCCTGTTCAGCTTAGCTCCCTAATTGAGATGCTCCTCACAAGCCTCCAAGGAGCGGCTGAGTCCTAGAGCAGGTGGTAGGTTTTTCTCTTCTAATTTGGATACTAAGATTTTCCAAGTCACCAAAGCCAGGGTGTCTTGGGAATAAAGCCTTTTTTGTTAAACAAAGCAAGTTGTATTCAGACTTCCTGTCTTTTAATTTAGGCAAATGACCCAAAGACATCATCAAATGATTGTGACTATTGAAAGAACTTCCTAGAAATCCACCCTCTGAACTAAGAATGCTTTTTAATTCAAATCCCTTCTTTGAAAGATGTCAAGGTGGGGGCTTTGTTCTAAAGAATTTAGAGAAATACCACAGAGTCAAAGGCAGCAACAGAATCTATAAAAAGTCTGAGAATTTTAAATGCACTTGTTTTTCTAGCCTTGATACCACAGATTCATTTTTTTCTATAAATTCAAGAAGTAGCCAGCATTGACATGTAAGTAGATTTCTAGAAGTTTTCTTTTGCACTTTAGTGGAGTGCTCTTCTCTGTATTAGTTAAGGCTTCTAAGTCAAGGAGGGGAGCTCGATGTATTGTTGCCAACTAGAATATTGTAGTTCCACAGAAATGTGCCATAATCTCAATTTCTATCAAACAGCAACATGGAAAACACTATAGTATACTATGTCAGACATAGTTATCAGATATAGAAAATGATTTTCTACTGTGTCATAGTGAGACCTGTCAAACCACGGCAGCCAAGAAGGAATAGCTTTAAATGATTAGTTGCATACTTCCAAAAGTACATCCAATAGGCTCTCTGATTTGAATATGAGTGTGTTTAATCTCTTGAACAGAAAGGAGCCTGAGTTAGGAGCTACAATGAAAGAAGACACAGCTGTTGAACAGAGAGTAGCCGCCTCATCTCCTACAAAGAGCTGTCCGACAGTCGTGAAACCAGTATGTCAATAAGTCTTGCATCACAAGAAGCTAAAAATTCATATTTACATAAGGCATCTTCTAGTATAAGAATATAGTGACATCCCATTGTCATTTGAATCTGAAATGCCTTCCTCCCCGAGTGCCTTCCCAGAGTACCCTACCACAGGCAGGCTTGTGTTTTATACAGATTGGTCCTGAACTGGTGACATTTTATGCAGTTGTAGAAACTTTGGGAAGCTGAGCAGAACAAAAGGAAGTAGGTGACGGGGTAGATCACTGGGGTGTAGTAATTCTGACCCCTTCCTGTTGCATTCTCTGTTTCTAGGTTGCCCATGAAAATCTACTACCACACACGAGCTCACCACTGCAACATTCTGCCTAAGCACATGAACCAGATGAGTATGAACTAAACACTATGAAATCATGACCCCAAATAAGTACTTCCTCCCTTTAAGTCATTTTTGTCTTGTATTTTTCATCATAGCAATGCAAAAGTGAATGAATACCACTTCTAATGTTTAGATGTAGAACACTTAGAGAGGGGAGTTGGGAACACAATTCCACACCAGCCGAGAAACTATTGGCAACTGTTAGCTGCTGAGTAAGGAAATGTCAATTTTCTCTAAAACTCTAACCTCTGATAAATTGACTACATTACAGTGGAAGAGCATACATCACCCCTATTGGCTAGCTTTCATCATACAGGACGATGCTATACGTGCTACCATAGGAGAAAAGTAAGCATCAATCACACCCAACTGTGAACTCTGTAAGACACAGTAATTTCTGGCCTGGAAAGCCATGCCCACTGGTGCAGCAGTGGCACAAACATCATAGAAGTAACTAACCACTCTCTGATCGGATTTATGTCCTGGTCTACAAGATGAAACTTATGACAGTCATGTACTTCCTCCAGAAAAGCTGCATCACTTAACCCTCTCTTAACCAACGAGGGACCAAGTACTCAATACTGAAGCATATAGGGGCTTCTTATTCAAACCACTACAGAGATCTTATTGAGCAGTCTACTCTGAAAGGCTGAGTAACCAGAACCAATCAGAAAAGAGAAAACAAAGTCTTCTAATAGAAGCTCACTATGTAAAGGATAGAAATACACTGAAAATTGACTAAGGTACAGTCGTGAATCACCAGTAACTACAAAAAACAAAAACTGTAAAACTACCCTAGAATGTTAAAAGTTATTTAAGGCAAGGAAGAAAATGGCTAATGGGTGAGATAAAGTAAGAGTGCATTGATGGGGGCAAGGTAAAGGGGAAATCAAGGTAAAGAAAAGGAAGGAGAGAGGAAGAAGAATGTTTGAATGGGAAGGGGAAAGAGCACATTAGAAAAAGGAAAAGGAAATGAAAGCAAACAAACATAAGATCCCCCAATATTATGAAAACATTCAAAGATGAATTGGGATAATTAGGAGGTGAATAAATAAATAAATAAATAAATAAATAAATAAATAAATAAATGAGTAGTTTTTAAATCCTGGTAGAGTAAAGCGAGAATACTACACAAAATAGAAAGGAAGGGTAGTAAACACAGGAGGCAAAAGGGGAAAATTAAAATTATGCAGAAAAATCAATGAAAATTTGGTGAAAGAAAACAGACAAGAGCACACACGGTGATCTTTATTCTTGTCAGAGACAGTGTCTGTAAATGAACTCACTAAGTCTGGTGAGGACACAGACAGGAGTGGCTGCTGAGAACTGGTGCCGAATGAATCAAGCTGCTCCAGAGAGTGCAATGGAACCTGCCTGAGAAGCTCCTCTCAGGGACACTGCTGGGGCAGTCAGCTGGATGACCAAGGGCCTGATTCATACTTGGCAGTGAAGCTCAGAATCTGAAAAAAAAAAAAATCAGCAGGATGTGGGAATTGGTTGAAGTTCATGGCAGCTACCAGGCAACTACTTAGAACCTCTTTCCCACATGCAGCCAATGGCTCATACTCACACTGGCGCCCCCCACCCCAACCCCAGCACTGAACCAGACTGGAGAGAGCAGCAAAGGGAAAACTGAGAATTATACCCTCAACTCAGGCAGTTGTGCAGAAACTCACTCCCGTGCTAACTGATGTAAACTTTACAGGGCAACACCATAAATCCGGTTCTATGGGTCTGAAATGGAATCACAACCAACGCAGTTTGTTACATGAAACAGGGAAGGAAGGAATTCAAAGCCCATCCTATCAGGTAAGAAATATTGACTGATGTGGGTTGTTTTTATCCTAATGGACTCCTAGTTGGTCTTATTTATTATCTTGTTAATATTTATTTTGTTTCGTTAATTTGTAACTTATTTTATATTTCACTTTTCTTATGATTTTGCATCAGCTTGCATATTGCTTGGTTGGACTTTAGGATTGGTCTGTATGCTTCTCCACCCTGGAAATTAATCAGCACCACACAAAACCTATATTCTGCCCCTCTTATTTCTACCTCCTGTCCTAATTCTCTCTTCCCTTTTCCCTCTACATCAGTGGTTCTCAACCTTCTTAATGCTGTGACCCTTTAATTAATACCATTCCTCATGTTGTGGTGTGATGCTGGGGAGGGGGTGAGAGATGCAGAGTCAACACAGGAGAGTCAGGTAAAAGGCAAACAGCAGACTCTTTTATTCAGCAATGAGGAGAGCCTTATATACCCTCCTCCCGGCACTCAGGCTGCGTCCTGATCCTGTGAGTTTTCATGATCGCCCCTCATTGGGTAGGCACGACCAGAACCTCTGACTGCACCTGTTGCTAGGCCCTCAGGCAGACTCCAGATTGGCTCATCGCTCAGCCTCATAGGCCTTATCTTCCTACAGTAGTGACCTCTAATCATAAAATAATTTCATTGTTACTTCATAATTGTAATTTTGTTACTATTAAGAATTGTAATATAAATATATGATATATAATATATCTGATATGCAATCCCCAAATGGATCATGACCCACAGGTTGAGAAACCACTGCTCTATTATACTTCTTAATTATAATCTTCCATAGGTTTAACAATTTTTAGAATTAGTGGACCTTTACAGTATCCAAACTTTCTCCTCCTAACTACCTTTCCAAACTTGAATTTTTAAAAAGTTGATCTAATCCTAAATTGTAGCCTCACTTCCCCCACTTTTAATCTTAATCACAAAAATCCTAGAATATACCATACTCTCCTTTAGTTTATTCTTCAACTCTTTTTTTTACATTTTATTTTATTTAAAAATTCTTTTTCATTTTACATACCAACCACAGTTGCCCCTCCCTCTCCTTCTCTTGCTTCCCCCACCTCCCTCCCCACCCCACCCCTCTCAACTCCTCATGGCAGGTAGGGCCTCCCTTGGGCAGTCAACACACTAGCATACCAAGTTAGGGCAAGACTGAGCCCCTCCCCCTCTAGATCAAGGAAGAGCTAGGCATTGTACCATAGAGAACGGGCTCTAAACAGCCAGTTTACGTACCTGGGATAAGTCCTGGTCCCTCTGTCAGGGGCCCCCACAAATAAATCAAGCCACACAATTGTCATCCACATTCAGAGGGCCTAGTTCAGTCCCATGCAGGCTCCCCAGCTGTCAATCCAGAGCTCATGAGCTCCCACAAGCAGTACTTTCATGATATATGAGTCACTATAAAAAGAACAAATCTGAGAGTTGTGGGTAAAGAAAAGAAGAATTTCATAGAAAATATTTCCAACAAAAATTATAGCAGAAAATTATGCAAATAGATGCAAAAATCAAATACAGAATGCATTTAGAACATAAAAAAGATCAGAAATGAACTTTCTCTCGTAATTTTGTAGTTAAACTAATAAATATACAAAACAAAGAAAGTATATTGAAAACATCAAAAAGGGACAAATTGTGAATAAAGCCAAGTCTATCAGAATAACAAGTGTCTCGTTAGAGTATTTTAAAGCTTTGAATAATGTGTTTCAAGTTCTAAAAAACAACTGCCAAGTCAAACTACTAGGCCCAGCAAAACCAGCTGTCATAATTGAAGAATAAAGGAAAACTTCACATGATAAAAATAGGCTCAAGAAATTAGTGATTGTTAAGCTAGCTCTGTAGCAGATACTTGAAGGAATCCTTTGGTCTGAAAAGAAAGGCAAACACATACATGAGGCCACAAGAAAGCTAAACCACACTGATATTAAGTAAGGAAATAATAAATATATGCTAACAACCAAGTACTACAAAATCAATAAAAGGAGAGAAATCAATATGTAACTAGTAAGTATGAATTTTCGGCTTAATCCTACAATCAAAAGACACAGACAAGATGTTACTATTATGAATTGTAATGTAAATATCTGATATACAAGATATCATGATCCAAATGGATCATGACCCACAGGTTGAGGACCACTGTTCTATATTATACTTCTTAATTATAATCTTCCATAGGTTTAACAAACTCATGGACAGTAAACAATACATTGCTGAATCCTGAATTGAAGAAATCAGAGGGAAACAAGAGCTGGAGAGATAGCACACCAGTTAAGATCTTATAACAGTCTTAAAGAAGACCTAGGTTCAAGTCTCAGCACCCACTTGGAGACTCACAACCATATGTAACTCCAGTACCAGGGGATCCAGTGCCCTTTTTTGACCCTCATAGGCACCAAGCACACAAATAATGCACATGCACATACATACATGCCAACAAACACATATACACACAAAATAAAAAATAAGATGAATAATTTTTTAAATAACAAAACCAATGTTTACAATCAAATTAAAATGAAAAGAAATCATACCAAAAACTTTGGATATAGTAAAAGGAGTCCTGAGATAGAAATTGGTACATAAAAAAATGCTTGTATTAAGAAATCAGAAAGTCTCAAATAAATAATTTACACAGTATGTTATAGATTTGGAAAAACAAGATCAAGCCAAACCTGCAATTAGTAGATGAAATTAAATAAGACAGGGAGCAGCTGTCTCCAAAGGGAGACAGAGAGGTTCAGAAATCTATAAAGGACAATACCTGAATACCAGAGAAAAACACAGGTGATCCAGGGATACAAGTAAGTAGAAGACAGCTCTAGCTGTCTCCCTTTGGAATACAGTCTAATTTTTTGGACTATGACTTTTTCATTCACTGGATCAGACAGAGGCAGCTGCTAGCCCACTGCTGTGGGATGGTCTGTATGTCAAATGTGTTGCTCTGATTGGTCAATAAATAAAACACTGATTGGCCAGTAGCCAGGCAGGAAGTATAGGTGGGACTAACAGAGAGGAGAATTGAGAGAACAGGAAGGCGGAGGGAGACACTGCCAGCTGTCGCCATGACAAGAAGCATGTGAAGATGCTGGTAAGCCATGAGTCACGTGGCAAGGTATAGATTTATAGAAATGGATTAATTTAAGATGTAAGAACTAGATAGCTAGAAGCCTGAGCCATTAGACCAAACAGTTTTAATAATATAAGTGTCTGTGTGTTTATTTTATAAGTGGGCTGTCGGACTGCCGGGGCTTGGCAGGACCCAGAGAGAAAACTCTCCAGCTACAGCCCACTGTCTTATTAAGAAGTTCTACTAGCATGACTGCTCAAATGTGAGCTAAATAAGGATGACACCTATGGACGTACCAAAGCAGACAGGGAAAATCCCACAATGCCTCAACCCCACACAAAGAACTATAGGTGACTGAGGAAAGCTGGGAGCAGGAGAGGTGGTCTTCCTCAGGGAAGAGCACACCACTTGGTGTCCAGTACCAAATGATCGTCTCTGAGGACATACATACAAGTAACATTATACAGACTGAGCAGGTTATATTTTGGAATCCATATGTATATACAGCATATACATATATGCATGCAATAACAATTGGTGAAAAAGGAGGCCATGAATTTGAAGGAGAGGGGAGGCATAATTGGGAAGGCTTAGAGGGAGGAAAGGGAAAGATGGAATGTTGTGATTATATTATACTCTCAATTTTTTTTATTTAAAAATATTTACATGTTCTTGAATGTTCTTTCATGAATAAATTTTAATGGAAATATAGCCATCTCACAAATTTTATGATTTTAATAAAGAAGATGTTTCTGTTAAAATTATTTGATTTATTATAGAGGAAATTAAGAATTTCATCACATTTGTTTGCTGTGTTTGGTTTTTTATAATAAAAATGTTGTGAATAATATATTTTATACATGAAATTTGGTAAAACGATTTCTGCCATTTCTCATTTTTGGGAAATCGCTTGCTTGCACTTCCTGCTTACTCAGGTAATATTATTTCCTTCTCAGGTCTCTGATGGAGTTGAAGACTCTATAGTTATATTTTGCCTTGTTACAAGGTTCAGAAAAGAGATTCACTAAAGAGGTGTAAAGTGTATAAGATTGAGAGACATTAAAAGGTAGCTTGGGTAATACAAGTTAGAATAGAAAGTGAATTAGGTACAATCTTTTGGGCTCACCAAGATAGGATAGATACAGAGTATTTTCTCTGGATTTGTCAATTGTTAATGGACTAGACATTGTTGATGTATTTATTGCCTGTATATATTGTATATAGTTACTGTACCTGTATATAGTTTTTCTTATATTAGTTATAACTTTATTTTAGACAAAAAAAAAAGGAGGGGAAGTGTGGTGATATTTTGTTTGTGCTCTAACAAATAAAGCTTGCCTGGAGATCAGAGTGTGGAGCTAGCCACTAATTAACCATAGAGACCAGGCAATGATGGCACACACCTTTAATCCCAGCACTTGGGATCTCATGCCTTTGATCCCAGTACTTGGGAGGCACATGCCTTTAATCCCAGCACTAGAGAGGAGGAAAGAGGAAGTGATATGGCTGAGTGAAGAGAGGAAATGATAAGGTAGGTCAGAGACAGGAGCTCAGCCCTTGTTCTTCGGCTGAGGAGTTGGTAAGGTAAGAGGTGGCTGTGGCTTGCTCCTTTGTCTCTCCGATCTTTCAGCATTTACCCCAATATCTGGCTCTGGGTTTTTTTTATTAAGACCACATAAAAATATCT
>CABHPR010151576.1:0-44683 GCA_902168415.1 Peromyscus melanophrys | reverse complement strand
TCCAATGGCGTCAGTTACTGTATATATGTTACTCATTTCAGAAGCAATATGTATAATTGGGGAGAGAAACAGTTGTTTCTCTACTTTATAATGCCGACATTGAAACACAGGAATTTTCAGCCTTCCCAAATCACATACCCAATGTGAGGTAAGATTGAGATGTAATGACACCAAGGAATCATTCAAAGATTCCATAATAAGAACACACAAAAGATTTAGATTAAAATCCAGTTACATTATGCACACCTGATACTTGGGGAAACTAAAACATGCATGCCTTGTTCATTAGGGACCCTATAACAAAATAAGAACACTTGAAGTGTACCTAAATTTACTTATTTTTTGAAAATTATATGAGGCTAGAAGTCTTGGACATATAACCAAAGGACACTCAATCATACCACAAAGACACTTGCTCAACAATGTTCATAGTAGCATTATTCATAATAGGTAGAATGTGGAAACAAACTAGACGCCCCTCAATGAAGAATGGACAAAGAGAATGTGGTACATATACACAAAGGAGTATTACTCAGCTGTAAAAAAACAATGACATCATGAAATTTACAGACAAGTGGATGAAACTAGAAAATATCGCCCTGAGTGAGGTAATCCAGACTCAGAGAGACAAACATGGTATATACTCACTCATAAGTGGATACTAGATGTAAAGCAAAGGATAACCAGACTACAACCCACAGCTCCAGAGAAGCTAGGAAACAAGAAGGGACTTAGAGAGGCATGGATCATCTTGGAAAGGGGAAACAGATGAGATCTCCATGAGTAAACTGGGGATGAGGGGCAATGTATGGGAGGGAATAGGGGATGAGAACATGAGGGAACCGGATGGTCCAGCTGAGGGAGGAATGGAGTGGGAGAGTAATGAAAGCGATATCTTGATAGAGGGAGACATTATGGAACCAGGGAGGAAGCTGGTGCTAGGGAAATTCCCAGGAATCCACTATGACAACCCTAGATTAGACTACTGGCAATAGTGGAGAGGGTGCCTGAGCTGTGTTACTCTGGTAATCAGACTGGCAAATACCCTGTCATCATAGAACCTTCACCCAGTAACTGTTGGAAGCAGATGCAGAGATCCACAACCAAGCACCAGGGAGAGCTCTAGGAGTTCAGTCGAAGAGAGGGAAGAGGGATTCTATGAGCAAGAGGCATCAAGATCACGATGGGGAAATCTACAGAAACAATTGAACCAAGTTAATAGAGCTCATGAACTTTAGACTGATAGCTGTGCAACCTGCATGGGACCAAACTAGGCCCTCTGCATAAGCGAAACAGTTGTGTAGCTTGGTTTGTTGGAGGAGCCCCTGAGAGTGGGATCAGGTTCTATCTCTGGTGCATGAGCTGTCTTTCTGGAGCCCATTACTTAGGGTGGGACATCTTGCTCAACCTTGATGCAGTGGGGGAGCATGTTGGTCCTGCCTCAACTAAATGTACCAGGCCTTGTTGACTCCCCGTGGGAGCCCCTACCCTTTTGGGGGAGAGGATGGAGTGTAGGTTGGGGAGAAGGCAAGGGGGTGGAGCGGGAGAAGGGAAGAGAGGGGGAATCTGTGGTTGATATTTAAAATGAATAAAAACTTTCTTAAATAAAACAATTCAACTAAAGAAAGACTAGAAGTCTAAGATTTTTGTGTTTTCAAAATATCTTTCTTTGGAAGATATTCTATTGGATTATATACGATCATCTTTTCCGAATTTTTGCATGGATTGTAATTATTATATGGGTAAAATTATCTGTCTTTCATCGATAATAATTATAGAGGTTATACTAATGACTTTAATTAACTCCAAAGTGTTCTGTTCTATATCTAAATGTATGCACATTCTGAGGGGTTGAAAGATATAACTCAATGTATAAATTATGAGACTCAATTCAGTAAATACCACTTGTATATGTGTCTGGACATGAAATTCAACAATAACCCCATTTGTCACCATCAATACTGAAACAAGCCAAGTCCTTATCAAATGGGAATAATTAAGAGGTTATATCCATACAATTGATAACTACTGAGAAACCAAAGCAGTTAAGCTGTTTTATTGTAGAACAATTTAGGTAGATTTGTGAATGAACGATCTGGCTGCACGAGAAACATAAGGACAAATTAAAAGTCAGGGGACAAAAATTTACACAAAAAAAAGATAAACTGTACTAATGTAAAGACAATTTATGATGCCCTGCAATTGGGAAGAAGATAAATAAGAAGGAATTACAAATAGGCTTGAGAGAACATTTAGAAGTGATACAGAGGTATATTATATTGATTTGGATGAATTCATAGATGCTTTAATGTTTCAAAATGCAGAATTTTATGGGAATTATAACTTAATAAATTCATAAGAAGTTTTGAAATGTGGATTGGTTTTTAAAACCAGGTATACTCATTAGTCAAAAATTATATAATTTAGGATTACAACAAGCAGAGGAATACTATAAAATTCAGGTTAAAATGTTGTAGTCACTGATAGAGCAAATTCTTCTCATATGCTTTCTCAACTTCATGGCAAGTTAGACTCTAAATTACCAGCTTTTTCTAGCAGTACACATGTTAACTGCACTACTCTTTAGGGAACTCAGAATCTCCTTTTGCTTTAAGGAAACAAATTGCTCTTATTTTAAAGATTTGTGTGTCCTTTTATATCATATTCATTTTTCTACTGTACCTATGTAAAGGATACATCTCACTCAAAAACTTAATAATTTCCCATTATAAATGGGTCCCTAAATCATTAAGCTGCTTAAGTTATCTTCTAAATTTTAACAAACAGCCACTGTTACACTTGTATTGATCAAAATTAATAATTTTATTAAACAGTTCTACTCCCAACTTATTCTTTGAACTCTTTTCCTTTACTATTTTTTTTTTTTTTTGGTTTTTTGAGACAGGGTTTCTCTGTGTAGCTTTGCGCCTTTCCTGGATCTCACTTTGTAGACCAGGATGGCCTCGAACTCACAGAGATCCGCCTACCTCTGCCTCCCAAGTGCTGGGATTAAAGGCGTGCGCCGCTGCTGCTGCTGCTGCTGCTGCTGCTGCTGCTGCCGCCGCCGCCGCCGCCACCGCCGCCGCCGCCGCCACCACCACCACCACCACCACCCGGCTTCCTTTACTATTATCTCAAGGAAAATTGAGTCACAACTTCCCTAGCTAATAACAATTAATTAATTGTTTAGAAATATCATTTATGACTCTATATACTATAATTCAATTCAATCAAGTTTTCCCCATCTTCCAATTGTATTTCAACATACATCTCATAACATATTTATTTTCTTTTTTCTGAGAACATATTGGGGATATCATTAATGTTGTTATTTATATATATGTGTGTGAGGTTGATGATAGAGGCATTGTCTAAGCATGAGAACAAACTAAACTTTTTAAATTAATTCTAACCCTCACAAAATTGTCCTTCACAATTGCTCAACAAATTGTCACCTAAAAGAATGATAAGCTTTCGTTAAATTGCAGACAACAGAACTCTTTTAATTTCTGAAATTTGAATTGAATGATGAAGCTACTTACATAATTGCCAGCATCTTAATTTTTTGAAGCCTGAAAATTCTGCTACTAAAATCTGTTTTTAGGGAGCCCCATAAAATTATGTTGAATCTGATAAAGAATATGATTCTGAAATATTGGTATCAGCAAATCTATATGCCTTCCATTCCTTACTGATTTTTTTTTTGTTTAAATGGACCCAGGACATCATAGCTCTCTTATCTTTGTTCCTTTCTCTAGTAGACCATATCATTCACATGTGTCATTTATTGTTTTCATTAAAAATTCCTTTATCAAAAATAACACCTTTCTTGCATATTCAAAGTTTACTGTAATCTAGCATTATTTCATCTTAAGTAATTACATTTGCAAGCAATATATTTCCAATTAGAGGTCATATACCCATGTTCCAGTATATTAATTTTGGAAGGAACTGACAAATATGAAACCAAACAAAATTGGCTCCTCAAATTATAATGTCTTCATTATGTATTATATCAATTTCAAATATACAATGCAGCATATATTTTGATAAATATTTTTCAAATAATTCTATGTACTCTACTAATCAATCATTCTGAATAATGAATGACAAATTTGATTTAAAAGTTCTTATTACCATATTATCATTATTTAAACATATTTTCTAAAACCTGATCAATATAAAATTTAAAGTTAATTACTCTTATGGAAACCCTGAGTCTAAATTTAATTGAACAGAATGTTTTACAGTTACTAAGGTTATGCTGGAAATATTTTAACATTAAAATTCCTCTTAGTCTCATATAAAAAGGTTTAAAATTCTTATAAAATTATTAATATTAGAATTGCATTCAAAGTTAATGAAATTTCAGATAAACTTGATCTAATCAATTGTACATTCTCTTGCAAATGACACATATTGAATGAAATCATCCCATATATAGAACACTAGTAAGGCAATAAAGTCTAAAATAGTAAAATAAAGATGCAAAAAAAGTAATACTAGTAATTTGTACATTATGTTTTCTAAAAATCATCATCAGTTTCATCTTTTATTATTGTTTGTTTTATTACAATTAGTAGGAAAACTTTGCATGTGGGGCATGAGTGGGTAAATACATTTATAACCGTGAATGTTTGTACAGCTGTGAATATCCTTAGACATGTACATGCATGTGAAGGATAGACAGCAGCAATGACTTCTCCATCAATTTCTTTCCATCTCACTTCATTTTTTTTTGGAAACAAGATATTCTACTAAACTTGGGTCCTCCTATCTTCAACATCTACAGTGTCTTAGGATTATTGTTTTCATATACATGGTGGTGTTACAAACTATATTAGTTTCCAATCTTGTATTTCTGTCAAAGTACACGACGAAAGAAACTAAAGGGAAAGATTATTTGGGTTCAGAGTTCTCAGGTACAGTCTATTGCATATCATGGGATCGTGGTAGTAGGAATTTAATGCAGTTGAGCACATTGCATTCACAGTCAGTATGCAAAGCGATGAATGATGGTTTTCAGTTCCATTTTTTATTTTAATTCAGTCTAGGACTCCAGTTCATGGAATGATGCTATCCACAGTTTATGCAACTCTTCTAGCATCAAATTATCCATTCTTAATAATTTCTCACATGTGTATCAGGAAGGTTTTCTCTTAAGTTATTCTAGATATTGTGAACATGACCATCAGGACTAACTATCCATCACAGGAGACCAAGTCCTTCTGCAAGCAGTTTACCATGGGGAAGGTTCTTTAGCTCCAGAATAAGTTTATATCATATAAATTTAGCTCATCTGCTTGGTGGCCAGAAAACTGGCTTATTCATGCGTAATCCTGAAAGCAAAATAACCTAATATAGAATATTCAGATGATGTTGGAGCTCAGTTAATAGGTTCCTTACTTCACAAGCTCTGAGATAAATCCCAACACTACATAAACTGGGCATGGTAACACATATCTGTAATCACAGCCTCTGAAATGGGGAGGGAGAAAGGACAGATATTCAGGGTCATCTTCAACTAGGTGTTCAAGTTTAAGATATGTGTGTGTTCCATGAGATCTTGTCTCAAAAAAGAAAAAAAATCCAGATATTCTCTTATTCATTGTACTAATGAGAAATGAGAGTGTGTGGACTGGTCTTTAGTGCTGCACATGACCAGTCCCTTTATATGTCAGTTCTTAATGTGAGTTTCCAGTAAAATTTCAGAATTCTTTGTTCGATAATGGAAGTACTATGATATTTTCTGATTGCATTAATCAGTTTATCACAGGGAGTAAAAGTGATTAATTGTTTAGTCATAAGGCACACATTTTTGAACTTGTATTCTATAATACTTGCATATGAAAGTTACACAGTTCACTCACTAAGCTTTAGTTTCTGTATCTGTAAAATCTGTATAAAAACCACTCCCTTATTGCTGTGAAGAGATACCATGAGCACAGGGGAATCATATAAAAGAGAGCATTTAATGGAATGCTTGCTTACACCTTCAGATGGTTAGTCCATCATCATAGTGGGAAGCATGGTGGGACATAGCCAGGCAAGGGTCTGGAGCTGAAAGCTTTACATCCTCATAAATAAGCAGCAGGGAACAAAACTGGACTTGGCAAGAGAACTTGAAATCTCAAAGCTGACCTCTAGAACACACTTCCTCTAACAAGGCCATAGCTCTTAATCCTTCTAATATTTTCAAACAGTTTTACTCCCTGGTGACTAAGCATTCAAAGATATGAACCTGTGGGGGCCATTATTACTTAAACCACTGCACTCATAAAAAATATTTTTATGGACTAATTCAATAATGTGATCTCTGTGCTTCCTGAAACACAGAAAAAATAATATTTCAAGTTCCTGTGTTTTCATTCTTCTTATATCAAAATAAGATCAGTTAAATAGTGCAGTTATTTGAAGCTAATAAGATTCATCTCAGCTACTATTGCATTTCAGGTCTAAATTCAGTTGGGGTGGTGAAAGTAAACATCACATATTGATCAAACACTAAGGTCTTATTTTGATCATTGACAAAATCATGTACAATTCATATAATGAATTATTTTGGACTATTATTTGAAAATGTAATGATACTACAAGATATATTTCAAATGGTAAGACTATAATATCTCTCACAAATATCAAGTTAAGTCATGTGCAAGTCTATGAAATATATTTTTGAAAAGAAACCCATTAAGCCACTAAATATATATGGTAATCATGTTTTTGATGGCCCATTGTGTTTTTAATACTTGCTTTGAAAAGAAATGTGACTAAGGGAACAGGGTGGTAGAGCTGGAACAGGAACAGAGTGGAAGAACAGTGAAAAAGTTATCTTGATGGAGGGAGACATCATGAGGATAAGGAGAAACCTGGTGGAAGAGAAGTTCCCAGGAATCGACAAAGATGACCTCAGCTTAGACTAATAGCAATAGTGGAGAGGGTGCCTGAACTGGCTTACCCCAGTAATCAGATTGACAAATACCCTAACTGTCATCATAGAAACTTCATCCAGCAACTGATGGAAGCAGATGCAGAGATCCACACCTAAGCAGAGTTCCAGGAGTCCAGTTGAAGAGAGGAAAGAGGAATTCTATGAGCAAGGGGCATCAAGATCATGATGGGGAAACCTATAGAGACAACCAAACCAAGCTAGTGGGAACTCATGAACTTTAGACCAACAGCTGTAGAGCCTCCATGGGAGTGCATAAGCGAGACAGTTGTGTAGCTTGGTCTGCTTAAGGGGCCCCCTGGCAATAGAATAAGTATCCATCCATCCTTGATGCATGAGCTGTCTTTCTGGAGCCCATTAGCTATGGTGGGACACCTTGCACAGCCTTGATACAGAGAGAGGGACTTGGACCTGCCTTAACTGAATGTACCAGGCCTTGGTGATTCCCCATGGGAGGCCTTACCTTTTCAGAAGAGGGAATGGGGGGGGTGGATTGTAGGGGGGAATGCTGGTGGGGGGAGGGAAGAGAGGGGGATCTGTGGTTGATGTTTAAATGAATAAAAAATTTCTTAATAAACCTGAGAGAAGAGAAAGTAGGAAGTAGTCTTGAACGCATTGGTACTGGAGATCACTTCCTAAATATAACTCCAGTAGCACAGACACTGAAATAAACAATTAATAAATGGGACCTCTTGAAACTGAGAAGCTTTTGTAGAGCAAAAAACATAGTCAATAAGACAAAATGACAGCCTACAGAATGGGAAAAGATCTTCACCAACCCCACATCTGACAGAGGGCTGATATCCAGAATATGTAAAGAACTCAAGAAATTAGACATCAAAATACCCAACAGTCCAATTAAAAAATGGCCTAAAGAGCTAAACAGAGGATTCTCAACAGAAGAAGCTCAAATGGCTGAAAGTCGTTTAAGGAATTGCTCAACATCCTAAATCATCAGGGAAATGCAAATCAAAATGACTCTGAGATACCATCTCACACCTGTCAGAATGACTAAGATCAAAAACACTGAAGATAGATTATGTCGGAAAGGATGTGGAACAAAGGGAACACTCCTACACTGTTGGTGGGAATGCAAGCTTGTACAACCACTTTGGAAATCAATATGGCGCTTTCTCAGAAAATTGGGAATCAACCTCCCTAAAGACCCAGCTATACAACTCTTGGGCATATACCCAAGGAATGTTCAATCTTAACACAATGACACATGCTCAACTATGTTCATAGCAGCATTATTTGTAATAGCCAGAACATGGAAACAACCTAGATGCTCTTCAACTGAAGAATGGATAAATAAAATCTGGTACATATACACAGTGGAATACTACTCAGGAGAGAAAAATAATGACATCATGAGGTTTGCAGGCAAATGGATGGAACTTGAAAATATCACCCTGGTTGAGGTAACCAAGACTCAGAAAGACAAACATGGTTTGTATGTACCCACTCATAAGTGGATACTAGATGTAAAGCAAAGGATAACCAGACTGCAACTCACAGCACCATGGAGGCTAGCTAGTAAAGAGGACCCTAAGAAAGACACAGGGATTGCACAGCGACAGAGAAATGGATGAGATCTACATGAGCAAACTGGGGGTGTGGGAGGGTAATGGAGGGCAAAGGTGGGGGAAAGCGAGCTTAGGGGAGCTGAAGGTCCCAGCTCGATCAGGAACAGAGTGAGAGAACAAGGAAAGAGATACCATGATTAATGAAGACCCCATGGGAATAGGAAGAAGCAGAGTAGTAGAGAGGTCCCCAGAAATCCACAAAAATACCTCCACAATAGACTACTGGCAATGGTTGAGAGAAAGCCCGAGCTGACCTACTCTGGTGATTGAATGGCTGAACACCCTAACTGTCATGATAGAACTCTCATCCAGTGGCTGGTGGAAGCAGATGCAGAGATCCACTGCCAAACCCCAGGTGGAGCTCCAGGAGTCCAATCGATGAGAGAGAGGAGGGATTATATGAGCAAGAGATGTTGAGACCATGATTGGAAAAAGCACAGGGACAAATAGCCAAACTAGCAGAAACACATGAACTGTAAACCAATAGCTGAGGAGCCCCCATGAAACTGTACTGGGCCCTCTGGATAAGTAAGACAGTTGAGGAGCTTGAACTGTTTAGGAGGCCCCCAGGCAGTGGGACTGGGACCTGTCCTTGGTGCATGAGCTGGCTTTTTGAAACCTAGTGCCTATGCTGAGACACTTTGCTCAGCCTTGGTGCAGGGAGGAGAGGACTGGACCTGCCTCAACTGAATCTACCAGGCTAGCATGACTCCCCAGTTGAAACCTTGCCTAGGAGGAGGTGGGAATGGGGGCTGGATTGGGGGGAAGGCTGGGAATGGGAGGAGGGAGGACAGGGGAATCTGTGGCTGATATGTAAAATTAAGTTAATTATAAAATAAAAAATATTTATTTTAAAAAAAGAAAATAAAAAAAGGAAAAGTCGAAAAAAAGAAGTGCCTAAATTTTTCATTAAATAGAAGATGTGTAACTATAAATAAGAGGTGTCTTAATATAGTCTATTAAGGTAGATTTTATCAGTCCAGGGAAACAATGGAAAATATGAACTAAAAATGAATTATGATGTTGATATGTATATTTTTTATTATAAATATGTTCCTATATTTATTTGTATATGTATTAGATATGAAAGTCACTTTATGAAGTAGTAATATTAAATTCTTCATTTTAGAAAGATGAAATAACTAATGATCAATAAAGACAAAAACAAACAAAAAAATCCATCAATCAATAAGCCAGTGCTAGAGCCGAGTCACACACCCAGTCAGTTATGGTAGCCTGTGCTTGTCTTCTTGCATGTGGGGGCAGCAGAAGGAAATTTAGTTTGAGGCTAGTTTCATGGAGGTCTTGTGTCAGAAAAAAAATTTTTTTTAGAGATTAAACTAAGGTACTCTGTCTTTGAGAATATAAACATACAAAATAACATCAAATTTTTGCTGCATATATTACAATGGTGCTGATATGCTAAATAAAAGTCCAGTGCATGATAGTTTAACCTTCAGAGCTTGAGTCTGCTAAAATGCAATCATAAATAGGTTTGCATTTACATACATCCACACATCTGCTGTGTAACCATGATGATTAATTTTCATGACTTTCTAAGTGCCCTTTATAAATAATTTAAACGAAGGGCTTAGTTGATCTATAGAAAAGTTATGCATTTGTTAATTAAGTCTGACTCCATTTATGAAAGTTAATTTAGGAGTTAACTATTGCAACATAGATTGCACCAGTCAAGGCAAAGTTAAAAACCCGAAGGGCGTAGCTTGAAGCACATAAGGAATATAAAAGTAAAATTCAAATTCTCCAATGTATTCAACTATCTAGACAATTTGAGTCTAGATATATAAAGATTTATGTTAGTCAAGTCTACTGCTTTTTAATTGACCTAATTAATTTTGTAAGAATTTCATATCATTAAACTCTCAGCAAAATTCTAAAGAATTCTTGCCAAAACATAGTAAAACCGTCTGAAGTTTCCATTGTTTTGAGCAAAATTTTATTTTTAATTAAATCTGCAAATACCAAAAGGAAGAACTATTCTTTATTAAGTAATTAATTAACACTTAACCTTGAGTCTAACTCAGTACATATTCCATCTACACCAACACACACCTTTATAAACACACACACACACACACACACACACACACACACACACACACACATACACACAATTGCTTTTTCAGTACTCTCCGGGCTGAGGAGCTTTATAGATACAATTGTAGATTCACAGCTGTTTCTATACTATTAGGCATATTGCTTTCACTTTATTAAGAGCATTGTATTTTAGAGTAGATGTTTCATATTAGTATATTCTTTAAATATTATTTCAAAAGATTTCCCAAGACAGACTAATATTATGTCACTCATGAAAAATTATTTCTTTACAAGGCTCTCATGATCTAAACAGTTAATTATACTTCCAATTGGCAAAGACTAAGCAAACAACTTATTAACTGAACAATTCTAATGGGCTATATAATTGCAAGACAGGCACCTATAGCTCTTGGTAATTCTACTTTAAATTAATACTGAAATTTTGATTTCAACTGTTGAAGCAGGCAACCATGCACTATTGAGTTAGAAATATTCTTATTCGGACATAACTGACATCATTTCCTTTAATCGTCTAACACAGGAAACACAAATGCTAAGTAAATGTTTCTAAACATAAACTTATATTTCATCTTTTAATATCAAGAGTCTTGTTTTCTAGTGAATCCTATTTACTTTCAAATCATAGATTTAAAATATTTGCCTTGGCATTATCAGTTTTATTAAATGCACAAAGAACCAAGAAGCAGATAAACTCTGAAACCATATAACTCAGTTTTTTTTTCTTGGTCTACTTATGTTATTTATATAATAAAATGCTGAATTAATTGCCTTTATTACTACAAATATCTGACAAGAAACAATTTGAGCAGAAAGGCTCAATTTTGAGAGCAGTCTTTTATAACAGAGAAGTCATAACAGGAAATCATGAGATGTTAGGAACACTTGGTCAGCAGTTAGAAGCGCCCACAGGTAGGAAGTGGGGCTAAGCTATAAAACCACAAAGTCTGTTCTTAGATACCCCCATGCCCAGCATGCCTCCATCTCATAATCTTCTCAATCAGAGAAATCATCTGGGAACAAATGTACAAGCCTATGGAGAACAGTATTTATTGAAACCAAGAAACCACACTATTGCACCATAGATGCCCATAGACTAATGTCCATCTCATGATGCAAAGTATGTTATTCTGAACTAGAAGTCTTTAGTAGTCCAATGGCTATTCAAAATTCCAAAGTGTCTTATGATCCTCAAGAATGTCTTTTTAATTGTGAATCCTTATTTAAAACCAAACCGAACAAAAAATTCAGAACATTCCTCCAGAAGCCTCCCTTTTGGTGGAGAGTTATAATTAGTAAACCATGGAGCCTTGAAATCTAGAGTGATCTTTAGAGGCAACGTTTTATTTAAGATCTCAGTGCACTGTCTAGTTGTACGAAAATAAATCTCATCAAATATAATTTCACAGTTACTGAATTGATTAAATAATGCAATTCTTTAGAGAATGTGAACATTCATACACCGTCTATTTCTAGGTAAAGATGCATCATACAGTTAAAACAAGGGTTTCTAATCAAACTTGTGTTTAATTTCTTGGATTGCCACACTCCCGGTTGACACTGAACAACTTAATGAACTTTGGGAGAAGAGTGAACTCCTTTCAGAATAAGGATAATTATAAGTACCTCTAAGAGTTACAATGAGATTCAGAGGTACATTTTATGCAAAGTTGTTAGCCTATGTAAATGACTTCACACTCATCATTCTATATAAACATTAGCTTGGATGTATTGTGATGCCTTTAAGAGGCAAAATGGAACAGAACAACGAAGTTACTTGTAATCTTTAGAAGTGGAAAGCTTGAGTCTCACCTAGGGAACTTGATTTTAGAACACTCAGAACCACATCTCTGCACTCTCTCTGTGTGTTTACTTTGCACATATACCTGATAGCATGATGCCAATTGAGAGAATAAGGGTGAAAAACATTTTTCAAACTTCTACAACCTATGTAAAAGTCCTGCATGGTTGTGTGTTGTGAAACTTAAACAATGGAAAGGCTCTTACAATAAGAATTGGAAGATCAGGTTAATGAGACTGTATTTCGCTATGGAAAATATTTCTAATTTATCTTACACTGCTAAGAATATGATTTACTGTAACCATCTGAGACATTTATTTAGCTGCTAGAGTTTAATATAATCAACACTGTCACAGAAACTCATAGTGATATTTGATATTTGGACAGAAATGAAGATTGACAGGTTTTGAAGAAAAGAGAAACATATTTTCTTTCATGATATTTTTCTGTGGTCATGTTAAGCCATATAAGGATTCTGGGATTTGGGAAGACTGGCTTAATCTAATTGATGTCTCCGTATGTAGAAAATCTGAATGGACTCCTCACACAGAGTTAAGAATCAAATGAAGTAACACATAGTGTAAGAATTTGAAAATACAAAATAGTAGATTATTTCTTAAAGTAATTAGTCATTAATGTTGCCAATTTAATTTAAATAAATGATTTATACTTTGCACACATAGACCTTTATATCTCTATGTTTGGGAGATGAAATTGTCTGTGGAATAGTTTCTTAAAGAAACTTATAGATTGTGAAACACCAAAGGAAGAATATTGTATGGTCCCCTGAGAGCTGTTAATCAGATATTTGACAGGCTACAATGCATCTTTAATCATATAGGTCGAACATAATTTTTATGATTCATGATTATGAGAAACGGGTATCTCAGCATTATGTAGTATTCATGTTCAAGGTGAATAAGTATGCTGTCAGCATGGCCCCAAATGCTCTTTTAATATAGTTTTTACTTTTTCCATCCTTGATGAAGTGCCCATATTAATTTCAGCTCTTGCGCTTAGGATATTCAGCACAAAGTTGAACTTTGTGACAACTCTATTCCATTTTTTTCAATAATTTGTTTTAAACAGTGTTTCTAAACAAGTACAAGATTATTAAGACACAAGACTGAGAAAATGGCTTGATCCAAAAGTGCTTACTTTGCATGTACAGCACAAGTTTGAGTCACTGAAGCCAGGTGCAAAACTTGGTAGTGAGTTGCACACAATCCCAGTGCTACAGAAACAAGGATAAATGGATCCTTGGGATTCACTAGCCAGTCAGCCTAGCACAATTAGTGAGCTCTATGTTTATTGAGAGACCTTATCACAAAACAAGCAAAGAAAACCAGTTAATGTGGGTGACACCCGAGGAATGACTGACATATTTGGGCTTTGATGTCTACACATAAATGCAAACTTGTCCACATGCACCTTTGTCACTTGTGAATGTGAAAAAGCACACACACGTAAATATGCACAGAGAGAGAACTGTGATGATTACATATGCCTCATATCAGTGAAACAAAGGATGTATGCCTACAAATCTGTAAGAAGGTTGGAATTGATCAACACCAGAGATTGCACAATGTACAAGTTTTAGATGATAGAAGAGGGATAATGTATTCTTAAAGTACTATGATGTCAAATATATCTGCAGAGAGGAAAATATATGTCTGATTCATCATAAAAACCACACAAATAATTTTAATAAACAGCTAAAATCATAAACTTTGTCATAAATACCATAACACTCAGAATCCTGATATTCAAAAGGAAATCTCAGCTCCAGCTGAAAGATGTTGCTCAAAGAGACCAATTTAGCTTTTGTGTCTAGAAGCAGACAAAGAAAGAGGAATAAATGGCTGGTTTATTTTAAATATGTGAGTTACTTGCCTTAAAATAAAATATTTTTAGATACTGCAAACATTTCTGACACATTCAGTTTACTTGGATTTAATATATGCAAACAACATTCTGAAATCAAAAACAAAGAAAGCAGGGAAATATTTCAATTAAAAATAGATGTGACAAGATTGCATGGGACAAAAATCTTCTTTCATGGTTTCTGCAGCATATGCCTAGTTACTCCCTGCGTGAAATGGAGGAGGGCTACTTTATACCATTTACTATGTGTTATTATTTTTAGCATTGCATTTAATCCTACAAAAGATAAAGCAAAATTAAATGATCCCCATTTTTCATCCCAAATTCAGAAGAGCAGGTAAGTGGAGCTCGGTTATCAGTTACCAGATTTTATTTGTACTAGTGTATTTTTTAATGATTTAAAAAAGGTCTTCTATAACATTGTACGTTTCATTCATCATGAAATCTTATACTATACATTAAGTTTTGTTAGTGACGATAAATTAGAAGTTTAATGATGTATCCAGCCACCAACAGCACTTGTCAAAACCATTTGTACTGTAGGAATGATAGGGAAAGTGTGTAGATGGTCATTGTCTAAAAGCTAAAGCTCATAGATGAGAGAAATGAGACCAGTTCAGTTGGCATTGAGGTGCTGGGTGTAACTTTCTTCACTTTTCTGTTGGTTTATCTGTTTATTTTGAAGAAGAGTCAAGTACACTGTGATGGCCTTGAACTATTTGCCTACTCTGTATCTCTAGCTGAAAATAGCTTAGAATTCTTGATTTTCTGCCTCTGCTTTCAAAGTGCTGGAAGTGCGGACATGTGTTACTACATTTGACTTACTCAATGTTTCTCTTTAGAAGTGTTACTAATATTAATATTTACCTTTGAAATATTTGATGAAGTGTTATATTTTTCTTAAGATCACAACGTGTTACATAGCCTAAAATATAATAACACAAACTATAAAACTTGATTGAAGGCTGACTTCTACATCTTGGAGCTACTGATCCAGTGACCTCTTCTTCAATAATGCGTGTATATTACATGTTTGTAATACATATTTTGTTTATCCGCTGGAAGAAAAATAGTAGTGTTAGTAAAAATTGTTAATAATAATAATGGTTGGGTATATATATATATATATATATGCATAGAAAGCATTATTATTACAAGATCAAGACTGAAAAGAACTTCAGCTGCCCTCAACCAAAACATGCCATTAGGTTACATTATGCTTGATTTGATAACTATTCAATCAAGTATAAAGATGAATTGTGAAATAAAGAGATATGTTTCTCCTTAATACTGTAATTATTATCAATTTCCTTTAAAAATACAAAAAGTTCATCGTGTACTATAATTTTTACAAAACTATTAACTATACATTGCACAATACATATTTATATTTTTTATTTATATATGTTTATTATATACAATATATTTATGTAATTATACAGTACTATTAACTATAATATGTACAGAAGAGAGAGAAAAAGATAGTGTCATCATTAACTTTGGTTGTAAACTTGTCCAGATATAGATTCAACCAAAATGCAAGCAAATAAAGACTCCTATAGGGTGCTTTTATGGTCAGCCTTTGAAGAATATAGGAAAGACACACCTTAAATGTGGACAGTACTTTCTGTTTGCCACCAATATAAAAGAACATGGAAGAAAGAAACTGTTCTTTTTTGCTCGCTTGCCTTCATTCTTGCTGGAATGTTCACCTATAATTTTTCAGTGACATTCCTTGGATGATATTAGAACCATCCTCTTCTGGCTTCCAATGTAGATGGGCAATCAGTAGTTCTCCATTAATCTTCCCAGTATACAGTAGCAGTTTAGTGAGAATCTGAGACATCCAGCCTTGTGTTGTTGGTTGCTTTGTGTTTTTGTGGAGGAGGGGGTCCAGTCACCCAGCTCCCATATAAATCACACATAAAAGTGACTGGTCTTCGCTTGGCTTTTCTTGCCAGATTTTCTTAACTGTAAAATATCCCATCAATTTTTTTTTTTTTGCCTCTGGGCTTTCACCTTCTCTTACTTCTGTAATCGTAGTTCACTCTTGCTCTGTGGCTGACTGTGAAGCTTGGTGTCTGGACCCTAGTATTCGCCTCTCCTTGTTCTTTCTTACCTTTCTTCCTTTCTCCCAGATTTCTCCTTCTATTTATTCTCTCTGCCTGCCAGCCCCACCTATCCTTTCTTCTGCCTTGCTAGTGGCCGTTTAAGTCTTTATTAGATGAGTCATGTGTTTTAGACAGGCAAAGTAACACAGCTTCACAGAGTTAAACAAATGCAACATAAAATAATGCAATATATTTGCATCATTAAGACAAATGTTCCATAGTATAAACAAATGTAACACATCTTAAAATAATATTCTACAACATGCCAGTGTGATGCAGCCATTATTGGACTGCCAGGATCATATCCTCTAAACTAACCTAATTAAGCTGCTTTTAATACACACACACACACACACACACACACACACACACACACACACACACATGCATACATGAATTATCTCATTTTTGTTTCTGTAAAGAATTCTGAGAAAATAAGCACTATGGAAATATAGAATCCAGGAATATATCTAAGACTATTTCTTTGTTTAGTAATTTAATTTCCTTATTGCTCTACAGCTTTTCTAATTTATTCCAAAAATTTAAGTTTTAGAATATTACATAATTACCTAGTAAGTTCATAGAATTATATAGTTAAGGCATCCTGAAAATTAAATAGTCTTTAGTGTGCCTATTTATGTTAACCTCCTTCAGATTAACATCTGCCGAAGGAGGATGTTAATAAAGATCTATCATAAAGATCTATTATGATCAGGATATTTCTCTTCTCAAATATTTTTAGATTATATTATACATACTAAGTGCATCCAATAACATTATCCCAACCCATTACTTCAATCTGATTGACCACATTCCATTTTTATATACACAAATTCTTCAGCTAAATCAACCTACTTGTCATTCCTTAAATATATGGACTTTTGTCATATGCATACTTATACTATGTTTGGAACTATAATAAAGTATGTCAGAGCTGGTCAACTGAACTCTCATTTATTGTGAATTCTTCCTGCTAAATATTTGAATACAAGTATTAACTAATTTTCCAGCAATACACCACTTGCATTCATCAAAACTCGTGAAGAGTGTGTGTATCACCCACAAACATCCTAGGGACATGGAGTACTTATGTCCAAGGCATACCTCATTTAGCTTTAACAAAACCCATATAGGAGACAATATCATCACATACATGAAATCAGCTCTGATAAATAAGGAATTGGTGGAAAATATATGAAATTAAAGAAAAAACTAAAACAAGGTTGGACTGATGACTGAACAGTTAAGAGCACATGTTGTTGAAAAGTATCTGAATATGATTCCCAGCAGCAACATGGCAAGTCACAATCATCTGTAACTCCAGTTCCAATAGATCCTACACTGTCTCTGCCCTATTTATACCCAAGGCATATAATGCACGGATATTCATTGGACTCCACACTCATACATTTTAAATAAAATAAATAAATATTAAAATTTAAAAACACCTATTTGGCAATGTTTACTCTTGTACCAGAGTGAAATTAAAGTGCCTCTTTCTGACTAAGTGATTTGAATACAAGATGTAGGGACGCATAGAAAGGATACAGGGAAAGCAAGGCAAGGAGGAACATAATATAATTTTTAATTAAAAAATAAAATACATGTAAATTGTGAAGATTAAAAAACATAAAAGGGCCGGGCGTTGGTGGCGCACGCCTTTAATCCCAGCACTCGGGAGGCAGAGGCAGGCGGATCTCTGTGAGTTCGAGGCCAGCCTGTGCTACCAAGTGAGTTCCAGGAAAGGCGCAAAGCTACACAGAGAAACCCTGTCTCGAAAAACCAGAAAAAAAAACATAAAAGGAAACAAGATAAAATAATAAAACATAAAAAGAAGAAACAGAGTTTATTTTAGCATGTTTGTCTTAGTATCCTGTCCAGTATACTATTTGAACTCAATATATTTTTGCTGTTATTACTTAAATCTAAAAGTTAATAGTTTTAATTAGAGTGTGTATTTTTCAAGATTAAAAGCAAAGCACACACATTATTATTTTTGTTTTATTATTAAAGTATTTGTCATCTGTTTTTATATAAATATACTTATTTTTGCAAAAATACAGAAATTCACATAAAAGATGAAATTTAAAGGCAGTGACCAATTTCTGCAACAGAATTCAGTGAAAGTAAATTTTATTATATGCCAATAACAGTTTATTAGTAATCACTCCAAATGTAAGCACATACAGTTAAGGCAATTGTTACTAACCAAAATCAGAAAACTTACAAAAGCAATTCCACATAAATTTTTAATTAAAGAAAACTTACAGACTTGCAGATAGATGGGTGGAATTTGAATCTCCTGATCTTTGTGTGCAACGACTCCAATTTTTCTGAATGCTTTAATTTTATAGCTATATGAACTTAATGGGCAATTGTTCATGTAGTATTTCAAACTTTAAACTCTATCATCAAAAAATTAAACATTAGCTTATATGAATTTAAACGTACTAAACAATTACTTGCTTTGTTAAAATCTGTCACCAGCATATATGACAAACTTTATTTTATGAAATCAATATACAATGTACACTTCATTCTGACCAAGCCTCATTCTCTTTACTGTTAATCACTATTGCTTGGAATTCAGTCTTAATCAATATGTCATTCAGGTGGAAACACAGAAACACACACACACACACACACACACACACACAAATATATGTACTATTATACACATATACATATAAATGTGAATATATAAACTATTTGTCTATCTTTTCTCATAATCATACTCCATTTTGTATATGTACCACATTTTCTTAATACATTCTTTGGTTGAGGGGCAGACTAGGCCTTCTGCATAGAGAGATGGTTGTGTGGCTTGATCTGCTTGGGGCCCATCCTGGCAGTGGGATTCAGGTCCATCCCTGGTGCATGGTGGGCTTTTTGGAGCACACTACCTATGATTGGATACCTCTCTCAACCTTGAGGCAGGAGGAGGGGCTTGGACCTGCTTCTGCTGATTGTGTTGTTCTCTGCTGACTCCCGATGGAAGGCCTTGTCTTCTTGTAGCGGGGAATGGGGGACAGGTTGGAGGATGAGTCTGGAAGGGCTGGAGGAGGGAAGAGGGGAATCTTTGTTGGTATGTAAAGTGAATGGAAAATTTTTCTTAGTAAACAAAAACTAACAAACAAACAAAAAATGTGAACTACCACACTAACAAAATAATTTCTTTAAATTTTACCTCCTATTATTTTGATTTACTCTGCAACTCCTCTGAGTCTCTGACTACTTTTGGAGCTCTAAAATGCTCTGGATGAATTATATATATTAGTCAATTACCATAATTTACTCTTTAATATAATCAAAACATAGCCCATGTTCAACTGTACTTCCAACTTGAAAATATCCAACTATGATTTTAACAAGCAAAGATGCTGGCCATCATCACTGAAAGTTTATGACTCCATATTTGGTGTGTATTCTCCAACAGTTCTGACATTAGCAATTTTTTTGTTAATTATTTATATTCCAACACTGTTGCCAGAGATTTCCTGCCTGGCCCACAGTCAGGATAAATCTCTTTCACCTGCCAGTCCCACAGCCGCTCAGACCCAACCAAGAAAGCACAGAGACTGATATTGCTTACAAACTGTATGACCGTGGCAGGCTTCTTGCTGACTGTCCTTATATCTTAAATTAATCCATTTCTATAATTCTGTTCCTTGCCACATGGCTCGTGGCTTACCGGCATCTTTACATGCTGCTTGTCCTGGCAGTGGCTGGCAGTGGCTGGCAGCGTCTGGCAGCGTCTCCTTCCAACTTCCTTCTCTTTTTATTCTCTCTGTTAGTCCCGCCTATACTTCCTGCCTAGCCACTGGCCAATCAGTGTTTTATTGGCAACACATCTGACATGCAGAACATCCCACAGCACAACACCTTTATTTCCTTTATTCAAGGTTGAATCCTTTTATTTACATCATTTTCTCATGTTTAGGGGTTGTGGTGTCAATGAAGAGTGCATTATACATGATCTTTATATTTTGTTACTGATAGTCTCTATTTTTTTCTGTTTTTCAAAAATCTCTGGCTTTTTTGTTCTTCCATCCCATGATGTAAAAGTGTTTGTTGGACTACCACTTTGATTTAATTTCTTTCTATTTTTATTAAACATTCTATGTTTTGGACATAGTTGTCTATATAGAGATAACTGAGAAATCTACTGAATTGTGATGTTTTCCTTCCTTTACACTGTACCTTGACATTATTTCCTGGATTTTTCCAAGAATTTAAATTAACAGAAGATAAAATTGTGATTTACTTACCAAATATTTTGCTTTCAAAACAACAACAAAAATGTGAATTTTAGTAAGCATAACACAACTTACTCATTTGTCCATACTGGAACATAGTCCATAAAACATCATCAGTGCTTTCTCCCAATCACTTTCACTTTTATGCTCCATCTATCTCTATGCAGACCACCTCTCATTTCCAAGATATGGATACAACCCACAATTTGAGTCTCTGGCTCAAATAGTTCTATATTCTCAAATGTTTCTCTGGTGTAGGTGCAAATGCAAAGAATAGTCTAACCTGAAAACTTTATCAATTAATGTTCTATTTACAGTTTTGAGGAATTGCTAAGGCTTTTAAACTAAAGCCCACAAAGAAAAGAGTCCTGCTGACCCACGCGTCTCCTGTTTACTCCATTTCCTTTCTGCCAGGAAAAGCTGTCTTCTAAAAGCACAGTCAATAAAAACAAACAAAAAAACCCATTAATTTTAGAGGTATATTTGAACCTTAAGATGTACCCAATGGCCCAGTTCTATCCAGGCAAACACAGGTCGGAACTACTAGAAATCTTATGTGTATGAGCAAAGATTATTAAACTAACTTATATATTCCTTCCTTTTACCTAATTCTATTCAGATTGCATCACTTAATCAAAGGTCATTATATTGCCAACACTCTTTAACTCAAAACATTCATTCAGCTTTTTCCATCACTCTAAACAACAGTTTAGATCCACAAAATGGATATCAACTTCTACCTAGTGTGTATGCAACTCTGTGTTGCCCACTTTGAAGTCCATGAATTCAACTCAGTCTCTTCACTACCGGAAACATAGCATATTTTGATATTATCTAACAGTGTACTATAGAGATGTTTGAGGTCACTATATAATTTAGCTCAGATTGCTTCATGAACCAGTTCCCTAAACAGTTATTTGGCTGAAAAATGATTTCTGTCTGCAAAGCACTTCAATTCCAGTGATTGAAATATAGTTGGTGATTTACAAGTTAGTATTTATTCACAGACAGATTTAGAATCTAAAGGTAGATTGTTTCCCAAAAGACAACTAGAGGTTTAGGAGTTGTCATTACTAAAAATAAATGTTTATCAAAGAGATGCTCCAAACACTCCACTGACTTGAATCCATGCTTCTCTTTTTTAAAAACATCAATTTAGAGGCAGACATAAACAGTCATTCTTTCTAAATGTAAGAATCTTAAAATATATTTAGTAAAAAAAGAGTCATTGATTATTTAATTAACATATAAAAATAAAATTCTTAGAAATGTGAAGTATAACAGTGTATTTAATAAATTAATGCTATTTATCAATATGGTGAGTGATGTTGCATGAGATAAATGATAATAATATAAACCATTATTTAAAAATTCTGAGGTTTAGTGACTAGCCAACAATGAAGAATAGTGATATAGGAGGGAAGCAAAGAAAATGAACATGGGAGCTCATGTTTTCTGAGACAGCCTCTAGCCAAGAGATTGAAAATATGAGCTGTTGTAGAATAATCCTTTTGTACACTGTGAAGATGTATCATTTTAAATGGTTTAATAAAAGACTGAGCAGCCAGTAGCTACGCAAGAATTTCAGGCACACAGGTAAACTGGAAAGAAGAAGGGAGAGTTGATAGCCAGATAGATAGGAAGCAG
The DNA here is from genome assembly GCA_902168415.1 of Peromyscus melanophrys. Classification (NCBI taxonomy): domain Eukaryota; kingdom Metazoa; phylum Chordata; class Mammalia; order Rodentia; family Cricetidae; genus Peromyscus; species Peromyscus melanophrys. The sequence goes on along the minus strand of CABHPR010151576.1, from coordinate 22,373 downwards.
CATCCAGCAAAGAGTAAAGGTAGTAAAGCCATGAGGCAGAAAGTGAATTAATAGAAATGGGATAACTGAAGTTATAACAGCTAGTTAGAAACAAGCCTAAGTTCTCGGCAACACTTTTATAATTAATAAAAATATTTGTGTCTTGATTTGGAAACTAACTGGTGGGACAGAGGAAGACTCCCTATAATGAGCAGGTCTCTAGACACTGACTTTCCTAAACTTCAAACACAGAACCTGGATATCCCAAGTGCAAATATGGAGAACTCTTGAAAACAGCTGACACATGGAGGATATAGAGCCCTTTCTAGGAGAAGGCAACATGATCAGGAGCCTGGCAAAAGGATCTGTAAACTGAGCATTGTGGCTCATGGCTGTAATTGTAGCACTCTCAAAAACTGAGGCTAGGGGATTGCTATGAGTTTGATTATAGCATGGGGTGGATAGTGATTCTGTAGCCAGGCTGAAATACATAATTAACTCTTACTTAAAAAAATTCTATCAAGTTTTAGAGGCTGGAGAAAATTTTCAATGATTGGGAGAGCACTTGAATACCATGTTCAAGGTCTAGATTTGATCACTTGAATACCATGTTCAAGACCTAGACTTGATCACTATCATGCACATACACAGACAAACACACACACACACACACACACACACAAAGAGAAGGAAGGAAAAAGGCACAAAGAAAGGGAAGAGTAAGGAATCCAAGAGGAAGGAAGCAATGAAGGAAGGAAGACAGACAAACATAAGAAAAGAAAGGAGAAGAGTGGTGTAGCAGGAATCTTAACAGTTCTTATTAATAAAATCAAACCTGAGGCCAGTTATTGAGGTGAACACTGGAAGATCAGAGAGATAGAACAAGCCACAGATAACCTCAACTGGCCATCTTCTCAGCTGATCTTGTTTCCTCAGACTGGAAGTCTCTGTGTCCTCATATCCGAATGGCTCTCAGCTGAACTGTGCTGCTAGAAGCCTGAAAGCTTAACTAGCTAAATGCTTAACCAGCCAAATGCTTAACCAGCCAAATGCCTCAAGTTTCTGGTCGTCACGCCTTAGATGCCTTTCTGCTTTCTACTACCACTCCCTGGGATTAAAGGCTTACTTTCTGGGATTAAAAGCCTGTGTCACCATGCCTGGCCATTTCCAATGTGGCCTTGAACTCACAGAGATCCAGAGGGATTTCTACCTCTGGAGTGCTAGGATTAAAGGTGTGAGTGCCACCATTTTCTAGCCTTTGTATCTAGTGGCTGTTCCATTCTCTGACCCCAGATAAATTTATTAGGGTGCACAATATTTTGGGGAATACAATACCACCACAGAGTGGAAAGGAAGTGGGAAGGAAAGAAGGAAAAGATAGGAGGAATAAAGAAAAAAGAGGAAGGAGAATGTAAGAAAGAGAGGACAAGAAGGAGAAATGGAGATATAGATGAAATGAAGGAAAAAGGAAGAGAAGGAAAAGAAGGAGTGTAGAGGACAGAGGAGGGAAGGAAGGCAGGCAGGCAGGGAGGGAGGGAGGGAGGGAGGAAAGGAGGGAGGGAGCAAAAAAGATAGGAGTGGTAATAGAAGGTGATAAGGGGAAGAGAAAAAATAAAGAGGAAAAGGTAAGAGAGTAAAGGAAAAAAAAGGAAAAAAAATGAGAAGGCAAACAAAGCAAGCAAGTACAAAAAGCAAGAAGAAGAAACGTTTGGGTAACATTTATCTTACCCAAATTCAAAATGTGTCTAGTTAATTAATATTATTAAATAAAAATATTAAAATAGCTCATTAAACCCAGGCAGGGGAATCGGGATCTGTCCCTGGTACATGGGCAGGCTTCTGGGGGTCTGGTGCCTGTGGTGTGACACCTTGCACATCCTTGGTGCAATGGGAAGGGGCTTGGACCTGCCTAGGCTCAGTGTGCTGGGCTCTGCTGATTCCCCATGGGAGACTTCTATTTGGGGGATGTGGGGATGTGGAGTGTCTTGGGAGAGAGGGCTGGGGGGTGGGAGGAGAGAGGAAGGTGGATCTGTGGGTGGTATGTGGAGTGAGTAGAAAATTTCCTAATAAATAAAAATGAAAAAAAAAAAAGAAAAAAGTGGTAAATAAAATACCAGATGAGAACCTGAAAGATTTATTTGGTGGTAAATGTACCTGTTAAGCCTGATGATCTGAATCTGATCCCATATAATATTCATTATGACATGTATGACCCTATCCAACATACAAAAACAGAATAATAATAATAATAATAATAATAATAATAGTAATAATAATAATAATAATAATAATAATATATGTGCTTCTAAAAATAGAGGTTGAAATGATAATATTACCTTTAGAATAGAATGTGCATTTTAAATATTAAATTAAATAAAATTATGTAAAAATATATGAAATAAAGATTAAATCAGATATGCTTGTTAACAATGTGTAGAGCTCCAAGAAGAATTAATCAAATAGAAGCCAGATGAATAAAATTTATTTAATATGAATAAATGATATTTTTTTCTGTTTTATTGATTCTGCCATACAATAATTCAGCAATCATTATAATTACTGGGCAGAGATGCATGGCATGACTACAAATATTTTCACTTACTTGTATGGCTCCAAACCACCATTTCCTCTACCAAGATAATTAATCAGTTTCATAATCCCATGAATATGATTACAATAGTAACTGATCAATCCATTTATTTTTTTGTTAGACTCTGACAGCGTAATAATGTGTCCACTTTGTGAGTATCCAAATAACTAGTTTGACGTCAGAGTTGCTTAATTGTCAATAACAAGTTTCAGTCTCTAAAGTTACTCAGAAGATGGGTGTTCAAACTACCAAAAAGAAAATAAAAGCTAGGAAAAAAGAGAGATAAAATTAGCGAGAGAGGTGGGAAGATGCTGATCTTTCTGCGGAAAAGGTCTGATGGTTCTCTGAACATTTTCAAAGTATTTCATTCAGCTGTCTAGGGAGAAATCATTACAGGAACTTCCTTACAGAACTAATCTTTTGATCATTTTCCTTGCATGTTAGTTTAGGGCAAGAAGTGGAACAAATGGCATGTGAGCCAGCTTCCTAGCATTGCCATCTGTAATATTATTTGTCACTAATTTCCAGGCTTTTGGTTACAAATAACCTAATGTGAAGTTTATGCTGTGGATGTTTGCACTGGGAATAGACTTAGGTTTCTGTGATTTGTTTGGAAAGCTAGCAAATTAATGAGCTCATGTTGAGAGAAAGCATAGCAAATGCAAAGTACATATTTCAGAGGCTCCACAGACTTTGTTAAAATTAAACATAAGGTGCTGCTGAAATTGTGAGGAATATTTGCTGAGATTGTGCAGTGATGGTATTTTCATGGTTCCTGGCATCCCCAACAGTGATTGAGTTTGTAGCTCTTAATTTTAAAAATAAGTTGGCATTATGAACAATTTGCATTTATATCCTTTATGTTAAGAATGCACTGTTCCTTGAAATATTTCAGCACAAAGTTTTAAAACTATGAGCTAATTGAAAAATGTAGAAAGCCACACATGTTGCTTAGAGACACTTACATACTATGATATCATTTTTATTAAGAAATTTTGTATTAATTCCACATATCAACCATAGATTCCCCTCCCATCCCTCATCCTGCTTCCCCCCAGCCTTCCTCCCCAGCCTACCCACCCCCATCCTCTATTCCCATGGGGAATCAGCAAAGCCAGGTACATTCAGTTGAGGCAGATTCAAGCCCTTCCCCCTGCATCAAGGCTGTACAAGGTGTCCTACCATAGGCAATGGGCTCCAAAAAGTCAGTTCATGCACCAGGGATAGATTCTATTCCCACTGTCAGGGGCCCCTCAGACAGACCAAGCTACACACCTGTCTAGTCCAAGCAGAGGGCCTATTCCAGTACCATGAAGGCTTCACAGCTGTTGGTCCAATGTTTATGAGTTCCCGTTGACTTGGTTCAGTTGTATCTGTAAGTTTCCCCATCATTTTGATCCCCCTTGCTCATAGAATCCCTCTTTCCTCTCTTTGAATGGACTTCCTGAGCTTAGCCTAGTGCTTGTCATGGCTTTTTGCATCTGTTTCCATCAGTTACTAGATGAAGGCTCTATGATGAGTTAGAGCATTCACCAATCTGATCACAGAGGTAGGCCACCTCAGGCACCCTCTCCACCATATCTAGTAGTCTAAGCTGGGGTCATCCTTGTAGATTCCTGGGAACTTCCTTTGCACCACATTTCTCCCTATCCCCATGATGTCTCCTTCTATCAAGATATCTCCCTCATTGCTCTCCCACTCTGCTCCTGCTTCAGCTAGACCAACACATTCCCTCATGATCCTATCCCCCATCGTCTACCCTCCATTGCCTCCCCTCACCCCCAGTTTACAAGAGATCTCATCAATTTCCCCTTCCCAGGGCGATCCAAGCATCCTTCTTAAGGTCCTCATTGTTACCTAGCTTCTCTGGAGCTGTGAGTTGTAGTCTGGTTTCCTTTGCTTTACATCTAGTATGCACTTATGAGTGAGTACAAGATATCTTACAGTTAGAGAATATAGTTACATAACGTTTGAAAGGGAAAAAAGAAAGCTGAGACTTGCAATGCTACATGTCCTTCAGCGCCCACCTGGATTCTAAGACACATGGCTTTTGGTTTTTTGCTTTCCGGGACTTTGGCTACTGCAGCTTCAGAGGACATAAAGATGAACTAGGAACCATTTTCCTTAGACAGTTTTACTGGAGGTGGGCATCCTACATACTCTGCCATCTTTTCAAGCACTCTGTTCTCAGTAATTTTCTTCTCTACTGAATTGCTGTTTTACAGATGAAGCTTTTGATAGATGGAGGCGTGTCCTCACAGGATGTTTACTGCTCACCAGTACTATGATGTTTTCCAAGGTCCCACTGCTTTGTCCACATTTACTTTATTCAGAATCACCCTGTGCACATCTTTGAATGCAGTCCTTCCCCTTTCCTGATCAAATTACACATTTTCACTTCTCTCTGCTTAATTTTTTTTCTTCACTGTCATTATAAACCTAACTAAAAGAGTGAGCAGTAACCATGGCACAGCCTAATTGCTATCTTATTTTAAAATGTACTATACTGACAGAGTAGTTCATTAGTTTTGAATTCAATCTCACTCAAATTTTAAACTCAGGGAAATATAGCTAGCTGGTTTTTGTAAAAATACAACATGAATGGCTTTATGCTAATTCCCTTCTAAATTCTCATTAACATGGCTGTAATTGGTCACATTGACTACTTTCTGGTCCTCTACACTTACACCAGGATGCCAATCATTCTCCTATGATATTGATCTGCGAAGTTTGTAGCACATATGTCTATATATTTCAATACTCTCCCATAGATCCAAGGCTCCGTGAACCAAAAGATCCGTTTATCATAGTAATGAACCCACTTCATTGCTTTGAATAACAAATTTCCTGTGTTATTTATCTCATCAAGATGACAAAACACAGCCTGGCAGTGGTGGTGCACTCCTTTAATCCCAGCACTCAGGAGGCAGAGCCAGGAGGATCTCTGAGAGTTCGACGCCAGCCTGGTCTACAGAGTGACCAGGAAAGGTGCAAAGCTACACAGAGAAACCCTGTCTCAAAAAACCAAAAAAAAAAAAAAATGACAAAACACCTGAAGAAGAACCTAAGAAGGTTTTATCTTTGTTCATTTTCCAGAGGGTGCAATACATAATAGCTTGGTAGGTACGGTGGGAAGCCATGTTCATGACTTGGTCAGGGAAGCATTGGATGGTGGCAGATTCTTCATCTGTCACCTGGACCAGTAAGTAGAGAGCTGAATAAAGCCAGAATTGGAGCTATAATTTTCAAAGTGTGCCGTCCCAAGTCTCATTTCTTCCAGTGAGGTCCCACTTCTCAAAGTGTCACAACCTCCAAATCAGAACCAATAGTTAGACATCACCTTTTCAAACACATGAGCTATGGATCATACTTGGGGCTAAAACTATCAGAATTATATAAGTAAAAGGAATTACCAATAAGTACTATTCAATGTTCCATATATACATATTTTTTAAAAAGTATGTATATTTTTTTAATTTGAATCTCTTTATAACTTTCTGGTTCTATTAAATGTAGTATCTATAACAAACACTTAGAGAGTTTCAATTTAATAAAAGACCTCAAAGTCAACAGATATATCTGCTCCAAATACCTAAGACTTTGCTTGCTCTCTCCAGGTCCCCAGTGTATAACATAGCGTCATTTCTCACTGGGGCTGTGTCCATAGCACTCCATGTGGTGTGCCCTTCTTGATCTCGTGAAGCTAGGGCAGCTAGGGAGAGATGCTTGGACTTATGGCCGCTTTATATGCCATGCTTTGCTGATGTCAAAGGGAGTATTTTTCAGTTTGAATCTCTTGATAACTTTCTGGTTGTATTTTCAGTCACTTCCTGATTTAATCATAGTATTATTGTCATTTTGATTCTTTTGCACACACAGTGGTCAAAAAAGCAGCAATAGAAAGTATTGCTCTCACTTTTCCACTCTAAATATATAATTTGAAAATAATCACAATCATTTACTCATTTAAAATTAGCATATATATCTCTACAGGCTTTTCTTTAATAAGGTCATTTTATCATTTTGTAAGTAATTCTATCAGTTTAATATATGCCAGGAACATTTAAGAAAGTGTAGATGTAAGTGTAAAGAAGATGAAAAGCCCTTTCTTTATACAGATTATATTTTCAAAATGAAAAATTAATACTCAAAAGTTCTGATTGTTACAAAATCCACGTAAGGACAATAATAAAGTGCAATAATTGAGGTAGTGGTTATTTTTTTCTAATTTAACGTTTTTTGATTCTTTGTGGATTTCAAATCATGCATATCCATCTTGCTCATTATCCCCTCCCCAAGATAAATAAAAATAAAATTGAAAAAAAGAAAAGAAAAATAGCAGAAGAAAAATCTCATTGTGGAAGCTGTATTATATCACCATGAGTTACACAGGATACCCTTTAGTCCACACATCTTTATTTTCAAGTTTTCACTGCAATGAGTCATTGGTCTAATTCCAGGCCTCTAGTTTCTGCTATACTATCTATATTGGGTCCTCACTGGGACTCTTCTTGGATATCCCACTGTTGTCCTGTGTCCTGGAGATCCTGCAGCTTTGGATCTGTAGGACTGGCTGCTTCACATGCTTCAGCAAATCACAGATGGTTTGTATGTTGGGATGGGCCAGCTCACAGCCCTGCTTCTGGGCCTGCCAGCTCTCCCTCATTCTCCCTACCAGGATGAGCTCTCCAGTACTGCCAGGGCTAGCTCAGCATATGCAGTAAACAGCAAGGGGTGAGACTGGTTCTTTTGCTCTCATGCCCTCCTGGACAGCTCACTAACATCTGCACCACCAGGGCTAGCCCTACTATATTTTCCCAGGTGAGATGAAAGGGCCACTTTCCTGAGAGTTGCAGCTGGTGAGAGGCAGGGCCAGCTCTCTTACTCTTGTGACCTTAGGACCCTCTCTGCCACCTGCCACAGGTGGCAAAGGGCTGCAGAGCCCAAGCCACCATAGGACAGATGAGGGGTGGGGCCAATTCTCTCAAACTCACTTTCTCCTGATCGGTCACCGGCATCCCTGTCAACAAGGTTAGCTCTACTGTGATGCTTACATGAGGTTCAGGGCTCACTTTCCTGAGTCCTGCAGCTAGTGAGTGGCAGGGTTAGCTATCTCACCTGCCACAGGTGGCAAGGGGCGAGGGGGAGGCATCTTTCTCTCATCTTCACACCACGCTATAGTTAGGGGGCTGGGGTTAGCTCTCCTGCTCTCATCCCTTCATGGATGGCTCAGCCACGCCTGCCCATGCCAGCAGGGTCAGCTCTACTGTGCTGCCCAGATGAAGTGCAGGGTCTGCCGCCCTGTGTGCTGCAGGCAGTGAGGAGCAGGACCAGCCCTTCCACTCTCATGACCCAGGGGCCAGTTCTTCTGTGTGTTTCTCCTCCCTGCTAAGGTGGAGAGGCCTGGGGGGATATTTTTTGCCTAGTTTTAGTGACATGGTCTGAGAAGCCTCAAGAAACGGCATGGGACTGTCCAGAAGCCAAGCATGTGACGTGTTAGCAGCTCTTCAAAGCAGTTAAACAGCAGGTGCCACCACCCAGCCCACCCCCGCCCACTCACACGGAGCTGTGCATGTTTGAGTCACACAGCGTGAGTGGAGTACGACACACAGGGAAGAGATCCGAGATCAAGAAGGGCACACCACATGGAGGGCTATTGACACAGTCCCAGTGAGAAATGACGCTATGTTATACACTGGGGCACTGGAGAGAGCAAGCAAAGTCTTAGGCATTTGGAGCGGATATTTCTGTTGACTTTGAGGTCTTTTATTAAATTGAAACTCTGCAAGTGTTTGTTATAGATATTTATTACATTTTTAGGTGGGGTTCTATCATTCCAATTTATTTTGGTTCTTAATTAATATAATTTATTTGTTTTTTTATTTAATAACTAACAATACCAGTTTGGAAGAAAGATGCATTTATAGGTTAGTAAATCAGCTAATTTGATATGCTAACTCCTCACTCAGGGTAATGAAAGGAAGAAAATGAGTTTTATGTATATATAAATATATCATATAAATTATATATATTACACGTACTATACAATATTTAATATTAATTAAAAAAATAGCATATTTAGCAGCTCTTCAAATATCAAAAGTCAATAAGTTCTTTAACAACAGAGTACAAATTGAAATATGGCCAAGAATGTTAATTATAAATTGAGTTTCCTTTTCTTTGAAGAAAGATTCCTAGTATTTCTTTTTTTATTATTAATTTATTTATTTATTTTACAGTCTGACCTCAGCCTCCCCTCCCTCCTCTCCTCCCACTTCCTCTCTGCACCTCCCTTCCGGGCCAGCCTCAATCCACCCCTCCTCCATATTTGCTCAAGCAGTGGCAGGTCTCCCATTGGCATCTGCAAAGCATGGCATATCACGCTGCCATAAGGCCAAGCACCTCTCCCTGTATTCAGGTTGGGGCAAGACAATTCAGCATGAGGAATAGTTCCCAAGAGCCAGTCAAAGCACCACAGACAGCCTCTACTCCCATTGCCAGGAATCCCACAAATGGACCAAGCTACACAACTGTCACATACATGCAGAGGGCCTCAGTCAGTTTCATGCAGAGTCTGTGGTTCTTGGTTTAGAATCTGTGAGTTCTCATGTGCAAAGCTAGCCATTTCTGTGGATTTGCTTCCAATGTCCCTGACCCTTTGGCTCCTAGAATCTTCCTCCCTCTCCTCAGCAGGATTCCACAAGCTAAGCCCAACCTCGGGTCCTGGGTCTCTGAATCTTTCTATGTCAGTCAGTGCTCTGCTGATAACCAGGATAGTCACCAATCTGATCACAGGGGATAGCCCCTTCAGGCTATGCATCCACTGCTCCCATGAGTCTTATCTGGGGCTTTCATTGTAGACTCATGGACATTTGCCTTGCATCAGGCTTCTACCCAACTCCATAATGCCCCCCTTTCCAGTCATATTTCTCAGCACTCTTCCTGTCCACCAACCCCCAACCTTGTAGTAAAACAGGCACATAGGGTCAAGGAAATTGGCTCAAAGCAGTTGCCAAGGCATGCATATAATGTACTTCCAACCTGAAGTCTGCCTAAGGGCCCAGCCACAGGCACTGTCAGAGTTCCTGATCATGCAGAGTCTGTGTGAGGGCCTAGCAACAGGTACTGTCAGAGTTCCTGATCACTGTCAGAGTACCTGATTGTGCCCAGCCAATGAGGGAAGACCACAAAATGCCACCAGATTGAGAAACAGCTTGAGTGCTGGGAGGAGAGTATATAAGGCCTTCCCCACTATTGAATAAATGAATCTGCTGTTTGCCTTCAATTGACTTCCAAAGTCTGTGTCATTGAAGCCGTGTCTTCTCACTCCTTCCCCGGAGGGAACCATTAGGATCCAGCAACACAACTTGATCCCCAAAGTTTCCATGCCCACTGGCCCCTAGTCCAACAGGAGATCTCTTCTATTTTACCTTTCCAGGGAGACCCATGATTTCCCCCCTTGGGCCCTCCTTGTTAGCTAGCTTCTCTGAGTCTGTGGATTGTAGAATGGTTATCCTTCACAGTTAACATCCATTTATGAGTGAATACATGCCATATTTGTTTTTTTCTGGGTCTGGGTTACCTCACTCAAGGTGATTTTTTTCTAGTTCCATACATTTGCTTCAAATTCTTGATGCCATTGTTTTTAAGAGGTGAGTAATACTGCATTGTGTAAATGTACTGATTTTCTTTATCCATTCTTCAGATGAGGGGCATCTAGGTTATTTTAAGGTTCTGGTCAACAGAAGAATCTCAAATGACAAAGGAACACTTAAAGAAATGTTCAACATCCTTAGCTACCAGTCTCAATTCTGAATATTTATACCCCAAGTACAATGGCACCCACATATGTAAAAGAAAATTCTAAAGAATAAAGTCCATAAAATCAATGAAGCAATACATAACCTGCTTTTCCTTTAGTAGTGTAAAGTTATGGCATAAAATTTTCTGAAAAGTTAGTTTAATTTCACTCTATGTGCAATCAAAAAGCAAATTAAATATGTTTTTATGGAAGCATATTATCTGGGTGAATCATTTATTACTTGTAAGAAACATATAGGGAAAAAATGAAATATACTAGAAATATTCTGGGTTGGGGATGGACTCAAGCATGTTTCAGGACAAGCAGTAGCTTCACTTGGGAACTGTAAGAAATACAATCCATTGTTTTGTAAGATAAATAATCCATAGTGATTTGATGGTTTCCAAATCACTATGGGGTTAAATCCTGATAAGCCCACCACACTATAAAAATATTACTTAGTATGCATTTAATGAGCCTAATGTTCCAGACACCACAGTTTAGCAACACCACACTTGTGATTCAAGTGCTTGGTGGGAGACTTGATCATCTCTGGAAATTATTGTTAAAAAAGACATAGCCTTCTATCACTCACTGCTCTTCACCTTGTTAGTCAAGGAAAGAATCACAGGTTAAAACTTGAGCCATGAGTCTTCTGCATCCTTACTCATCCATAGCATTTCAACACTTCAAAATCATTTGAATATTCAGAGCTGTAGGACAGCTTTTGTAAAGAAGTAAGAGCGTGGGTGAGGACAGTAATTACTTTTGAGATTGAATGATATCTTTTTCCCTTCATTAGATTAACTTACCATTGGGAATTAAAATATCATCTGTGTTCCTTAATTTAATGTTCATAAGCAGAGCCAATGAAAATACCCTCCACATGGTGTTAGATCAAGTGTTAATTTGAGTAGAGTGAACTTGCATGGATGACAAGGTGTTAAGTTAACATTATGACATGGCAGGGCATAGTTTGAGGAAAAAAAAATGTCAGAGAAAATTCCTTAATCATGTTTGCTTTGTAAAACATATCTTTCTTTCACAGTTGACAAAAAAAATTGTTTCCTCAAACACCAGTTCTGATTTTATCTCATGTTAGCACTCTGTATTATATGAAAATGTCTTGTTTTTCCTGTAGCAAACTAAAATAAATCTGATTTGTGGTAGATTCAAAAAATGAGACCAATGAAATTACAGTCATTTCTTACCACATGTATTGACATTGTTAGATAGAATACATCTGTGCTAATCTTCTCTTTGTTTGTTTGGGATTATGTTATTGTTGTCTTCAAATTTATTTTGCGTAGAGAACCAAATGAAAAGAAAAGAAAAATTTCCCTAATATGTACAGAGAGAGGAAAGGATTCTTTATATTAAAGTACCCAATGCAGTTAAATCAATGCAATTTCACTTCAATTTAACTAACACACACAGGTTTTACATATGTAATTTAATATAGTTGTTTCTATTAGTGGATGTATTTTCTGAAATCTATAATGAATAATCTCCATAATTCTCAAAAGATTCCCCCTAGACCTCTAAAACAAAAGTTGGAGAAGGAACATTAATGAATAGTAGCATACATCATCAAGTGTTTGCCTGATTCTGCATAGACATATTTCTAAGAAGTAGGTTAGTCCACTTCAGTTTCACTACTTTATACAAATAACTGCATCTATCTTGTTCAAATTCTATATTTCATCTCAGTACTTCCAGCTACATGACAGCTTGTACCAAAATAAATAATTCCTCTTTAGTCTGACATTTCTGCTATTAAAAATACAAGTTCAAATTACCTAGTTTGCCCTTATCTTACCTGCAAATTACATCTTTTGATTGATTGACAGATAAATGATAGAGATAGACAGACAGACAGACAGACAGACAGACAGACAGATAGATAGATAGATAGGTAGATAGATAGATAGATAGATAGATAGATTCATTCCCTGGAATCATTCCTGATAAAACAGCTCCATAATCAATTTTCATTCCTTCATCTCAGAGTTCAAATCCATACTTTTCTATAACTCAGGTCTCATAGGACAGATTGTATTGAAAGGTTCAATCGTATCTAAATAGAAGGGTTTGGGGACAGAATTAGGAAACCTCTCACTATTCTAAAAGCATAATGAAAATGAACTTGAATGGCATTGATTTTATCTTGATATATATTCTACAGCTCATTGGTGTCAGAGCATTTTTACCTCCTCAGTTTCTAAAAGGGATAACACATTTTTCTATCCTCTCAAGAATTAATGAAGCTTCCAATATCCATCATTTCTGAGAGAAATCAATAAACTCCAGGTTGTAAAGGCTGCTGTAATGTCCAGCAGAGATATTGGCTATTTTGATGTGTCCATCACTGGAGGTGGTAGCTGATGATGCTCTAGAAGCTGAGATGTGGATGCAAAAAGATTCTTCTGCAGAAATCAGTAGTGTTTCATTACAAGATTTGAGTGTCTTTTTATTTAGAATGCTCACTAGCAATGTTCAATGATGCTGTTCATCAGCAAACATAAAAATCCAAAATAATATATACTTGAATGTTTTTGCCTAGCCTTATTGTAACTTCTAATGCCATCTTCAGTTGATATTCCAAAGAGCCCCTCTCTTTTCTGAAGGAAAACAGAGGTAGAGTGTATCTGGGGGTGGGGCTGGGAGAGATGGGGGGAGAGGAACTGAGGTTGGGCTGAATATTATGAGAGCAGAATAAAAATCAAATAAAAAATAAAAAGAATCTTTCAGTATCTGGAGATATACTTCAGTTAGAACACTTACCTAGCACATGTGAGGAATCTCAGTTGAATATCCAGCCCTACAAATAAGAAAACCAAGGTCTTATTACCCTCTGCACCTTAATCTCACATGCTTGTTAATTTTTTAGTGGCCTTCACACTCATGATATATTCACCTCCCCTGTTGATAAGTACAAATATAATGTTTAACACTATTTTCTTTTTTACTAAGTGTCTGGAAATATCTAAATTCATCATGTATCTTTAGCCAAGAGTTCAATATACATGTGTTGAGGAAAATAGTTCAACCTTGTCTGTGACACACTAGTCCCAAAAGTAAGGTACTAAGGACACTTTTCACTAAGAAAGGAAAGAGATTAAAAAATTAGATTAAATTATAAATTATTTCCTCTAATTCATTTTATATTTTTAGTGCAGAACCCATTTTCTCAAGAAAATAAATTTGTGGATTTAGAAGACCTGAAGAATTTCAATCTTTTCACTAATTGTGTGAGTGATGGTGCAGAAGTGTCCCTTTAGCTAAAATGCATGATCAAAGTCAACACATCTCTGTGGAATAACTCTAAATGACCCCAGTAGTCGTTAATATGTTTACCAAATAACCAATTTTGAAAATGCAAAATTAGTAATGAGGTAGTCATAGGGCAACAGCATTTCTATAGAAAATGTACTATTGTAATAAATCAGTATTTTATTTGAACCCATATTCTATTTCTACTGGATGTGTGACCTTGAACTCTTTGAGTTTATAGTTCTCTGTTTGAAAATGGTCGATAATATCTATTCCATATACATGTTTAGTTGATAATGTAAAGAAAGTATCCACAACCAGTGATTGAGCCTGGTATGTATTAAGTATAAACAACTTATCTGTTATATCGGGTTTATAAATTTTTTTTTTTTTTTTTGGTTTTTCGAGACAGGGTTTCTCTGTGTAGCTTTGCACCTTTCCTGGAACTCGCTTTGGAGACCAGGCTGGCCTCGAACTCACAGAGATCTGCCTGCCTCTGCCTCCCGAGTACTGGGATTAAAGGCATGCGCCACCACCACCCGGGGCTGGAGAGATGGCTCAGAGGTTAAGAGCACTGACTACTCTTCCAGAGGTCCTGATTTCAATTCCCAGCAACCACTTGATGGCTCACAACCATTTATAATAAGATCTGGCCTGCAGGCATACATGCAGACAGTATGTAAACGTAATAAATAAATCTTAAAAAAAAAAAAAGGACAAATACTGGGCTTGGTGGCATGTGCCTTTAATCTCAGAACTCTGGAGGTAAAGGCAGGTGGATCACTGAGTTAGAGGTCAGCCTGGTCTACATGGAGAGTTCCAGGCCAGCCAAGGCTACATAGTAAGACCCTGTTTCAAACATAAATAAATAAATAAAAATAAATTATTTTTAATTAAGTGTACGTGTATATTTCTAAGTGGAAGTATGTGCATGTGACCACAGATGCCCATAGAGACTAAAAGAGTGTATCAGATTTCTTGGTATACTAAGGATTTAACTTGGGTCTTCTTGACCATTGAACCATTTACCCAGGCCCTGGGCTATAATTTCTTTTTTCAGCAAAATAGTTTGACAAATCTCTAGATGGGAAATAAAATGATAGCCTTCTAGAGCATCTGGTAGGGAAAATGGGGAAAAGAAAAGAAGAGTAATTCTGATATTTTTTCTACAGTTTCTTGCACAACAGACTCCTGAAGGTCATCAGTGAAAACCCATGCTTACATACAAAGGCTGTTACATGTGTGATTTAAAATCCTGCCCACAGCCAGTGGTCATCCTGTCTATAACCGACTCTCTGGTATAGTTTCTCTCCCCTTTCTTTCTTACCATTATAAACAGCACCCACCTGTCCTCTGCTCTGGAAGTATTACAGTGGCATGGCTGTTCTGCCAACTTGGCACATGTTGCCTACTCTTCAAGCATCCTTTATCAGATCCTTTAATGTGCTGTACAATTTCATTCTTGAATTTTCCCCAGTACTTACTTTTCAGAATTATACTGAACTACTGCTGCGGATATTGCTCTCTATAAATAAAATGCTGATTGGCCAGTAGCCAGGCAGGAAGTATTGGCGGAACAAGCAGAGAAGAGAATTCTGGGAACAGGAAGGCTGAGTCAGAGAGACGCTGCCAGTCGCCGCAGTGAGAAGAGGTTAAGATACCAGTAAGCCCAATTTTCTAAGAAAGCGCCATATTGATTTCCAAAGTGGCTGTACAAGCTTGCAATTCCCACCAGCAGTGGAGGAGAGTTCCCCTAGCTTCACATCCTCTCCAGCATAAGGTGTCTTCAGTGTTTTTTATCTTAGCCATTTTGACAGGCGTAAGGTGGTATCTCAGAGTTGTTTGATTTGCATTTCCCTGATAATTAGGGATGTTGAGCAATTCCTTAAATGTGTTTCAGCCATTTGAGTTTCCTCTGTTGAGAATTCTCTGTTTAGTTCTATAGCCCATTTCTTAATTGGACCGTTGGACATTTTGATGTCTAATTTCTTGAGCTCTTTATATATTCTGGATATCAGTCCTCTGTCAGATATGGGATTGGTGAAGACCTTTTCCCATTCTGTAGGTTGTCGTTTTGCCTTGTTGACTGAATCCTTTGCTCTACAAAAGCTTCTCAGTTTCAAGAGGTCCCATTGATTGATTGTTTCTCTCACTGTCTGTGCTACTGGTGTTATATTTAGGTAGTGATCACCTATGCCAATGAGTTCAAGACTACTTCCTACTTTTTCTTCTAGCAGGTTCAGAGTAGCTATGAACCAATGGCTGAGGGGCCCCCAACTGGATCAATCCCTCTGAATAGGTGAGACAGTTGATTGGCTTGAACTGTTTGGGAGGCATCCAGGCAGTGGGACCGGGTCCTGTGCTCATTGCATGAGTTGGCTGTATGAAACTTGGGGCTTATGCAGGGTTGCTTGGCTCGGCCTTGGAGGAGGGGACTGGTCTACCAGGTTGATCTCAGTCCTCGGGGGAGGCTTTGCCCTGGAGGGAGTGGGAATGGGGGGTGGGCTGGGGGGAAGGGGAGGGGGGCAGGAGGGGAGGGGAAAGGGAATCCGTGGCTGATATGTGGAACTGAATGGTATTGTAAAATAAAATAAAAAAAAATTAAAAATTAAAAAAAAAAGATACTGGTAAGCCATGAGCCACAACTTATAGATTAATAGAAATGGGTTAATTTAAGATATAAGAACAGTTAGCAAGAAGCCTGCCATGGCCATATAGTTTGTAAGTAATATAAGTCTCTATGTGTTTACTTGGTTGGGTCTGAGTATCTGTGGGACTGGCGGGTGAGAGAGATTTGTCTTGACTGTGGGCCAGGCAGGACCAGGAAAACTCTAGCAACAAACTACTCTGAGAAGAAAAACTTTAGCTCTTTTGAAGATCAGTGTATTTTCCCATATCTAGGACATTGCCCTGTACAAAGCAAGCATTTCTGAATCTTCAATTGTACTTTTGTACAATGCATGTATACATGTGTGTATATAAGCATATATTTACATATTCAATTCATTATATGAATTCTAATTTGTCTTGATGTATATTTTTAGAAAATGGCCATATTTGTTATATTGTATATGCCTTAAGACAGCCACTTTATATGATCCTTCTAATAAGATGCAAAATGCACTAGTCAATCACTGCAGAGCATATCAATGTTGGATCAAAAAGCCTCCAAGGATGACTTCCTAGTTAATCTCTATCCCTTATCTACTTACACAGACATTGTTGTACTGTCTTCCTGAATGTTATTTGGTTATACAGAGATAAGTATAAGTAAAAGAACATGGTAAACATGCTTTTGTGCTGTTTTCTCTCATAAAGGTAATCTATTACAAATTATCCACATTATTATTTGTATGAATTATTTCTAGTTTTCACCCATTATGAATGGATCCGATTGAACAACCATATTTATATCTTTGCAATTTTCTATACTTGTATTACAATAGTGGGGGCTATCGTAGTGTTAGAAGTATACATGCTTTAGTGGACTACAATACCAAGAAAACTGGAGGTTGGTATGACCCTTATGCAAAGAAATTATCCAGACTTCTGTACAAATCTAGAATTTGTAAACAAAATGAAATAAAACAGAAATTGGCAAAGAGAATCTCAGGTTGATATGCAGATCAATGAAAAGGTCTTAGCCAGCCTTAAGAGAATTCCTGGCAAGAAATTTGCCATTAACAGAATCATCCTGTGTAGCTTAATTATACTCTCTGAAACAGGTTCCAGGACTGGATGAGAAATATAAAAGATCTATCACATTTACTGGGTGGAATGCCAAGATAACTTAACTGTACTCTGGACTAGATGAAAAATTGTTTCAATGGTAATGACTTTATGGGTCAGAACAGTATTTCTAAATATGGTATAATACCTGTTTTCAAAACAAATATATGCCACCTGGACATTTGCCTACTCTGTTTGGGGGGAAAATAAAAGAACTGCTTTATGTTTTGATTTCTCTCAATTATAGCAAAATATCTTCTTGTCAGACTGATGAGGAAAATCAAACTTGAATAAAAGAGATTCTAATGGCTGGGGCCTGTCCTTGACATGGCCTTCCTAGGATGTTTATCAATATTCCAGGCTTATCCTTGATTAGCGGTTAAAGTGCTAGACTCACATATCACACGGATGCCCACTTACTCTTTCTTCATGATCACTGCTATGCTACATATTAAATAAGTCAGTGCTACATTCAAAATTCTTCTGAGTATCACCAAAAGCAGCCCAGGGAGGAAAGTGGAGATATCAGTTTTTTGAAGTCACAGTCCATCATTGAGGGAAGTCAGAGAAGGAACTCAAGAAGGTGCTGAGGTAAAAGCAACAGAGAAATGATGACTACTGACTCATTCTCAGGCTCAGGCTCAGCTAACCTGCTTATACAACCTAGACCCATCTATATAGTTATAGTATCTCTCACAATGGCCTGGGCCATTATATCAATTTCAATGAAAGTAATGCCCCTATAGATATGGCTACAGAACAATCTAATGGAGGCAAATATGCATCTGAAGGCCCCTCTTCTAGATAGTTCTAGGTTTGGTCAGGTTTAACAATAAAAACAAGCTGAGACTAGCTGGATTGCTCAGCTGTTAAGAGTGAAGAGCGCCGGGCAGAGGCCCAACGTCTACTTCAAGCAGCTTGCAACTGCCTGAAACTCCAGTTCCAGGGACATCTGACACCTGTGTCCTACAGAGATCCCTGCACTCACACACACATATCAACAAAGACACACAAACACACGTTTATGTATACATAATTAAAATAAAAATATATGTATGCATAATTGAAAAAAACTAACTAGAAGATATATGTTAAGGCCAAAATTTTAAAACTAAGGAAGTTAATCAATTCTATCCACAACTGAAAATTTTTAATATTAGAATTACAGACCTATTAAGATTTGCTAAATTTTGATGAATACCAGTATTGATATAAATGATCAATTTGTGAAAGTATAAAATATTGTCATCACTCACTCAGGAATATTCTCTTGTTTCTTTGCCAGTCACTTTCTGCCCTTTCATACTCAGGTATAGCCATTAAATATAATTATTATTTTAAGGACTTAGATTTTATTTGAATTTTCTAGCTTACAAAACTGATTAAAAAATGATGGACTTATTACATAGTTTCTTTCATTTAAATTCATAAAAGTTTTTTAGATTCTTCTACTTGGTTGCATTGTTCAATATCATATGCCTTCAAAATAATGAGTAATGCACCTTACTATGAATGTACTATATTTTTTTCATTCTTTAATTGTTAATGAACAATAGGATTCTGTCAGTATTTTGGCTGTTAAAACAATTGTGTATATACCTTTTGGTGTGAACACATATTTTTCATTTCTCTTCATATTTTCTTTTCTTTATATAAATGAATTTTGAGTTCTCATTCACAATGTTCTAATGTAAATTTTCTCAAAGAGGTTATCCTTTATATTTCAACTAACAGTCTGTAAGAGTTTCAGTAACTAGTTTTCATGATATTAATAAGTTTTTATATTTTATTCTTCAGATACCTTGAAAATAGTAAGATGGTATAATATTACAGCTTTATTTATAAGCTTGTCATGAATAAGATAGGAAACTTTAATGGTCCTCATGTCCAACCTTACCAGATGCTTGATGAGTTGACCAATCTAAACATTATCTTATTTTTGATAGCTTGTTGTCAATGTACACTTACTTGAATTACAAGCATCTTTTCACCTTATCTTCAGTCATTTTCTTAATATATATGCTGATGAAACAATTCATTTACACTCAGGTTAATTATCATTTCTAACCATTATTACTTTCTTAGACATGAATAAAAATGTTAGATTCCAATGTAATCACAAAAAGCATATCTCATTTTGCTCAGAAATATGGGATATTATAGTTTTGCTAAGTAGAAGCTAAATATATTTCAAATTCATTTTTAGTTAAAACGAGAAGAAACTGGGGTTCATATCCTTTTCTGATATTCATTTTCCCAGTTATTTATTCAGATTTTAGTTCCTTATCATGTGTCCATACTCAAAATAAAATGATCAGTTTACTTTGGTACTATTTCACTGATGTTTTTGTTCTGTTCTATTTGTAATCTCTTTTCACTTCTGAAACTAATATAGAATATAGAACTTTTACTTCATTTATTCTTTTTTTTCGGTTTTTTGAGACATGGTTTCTCTGTGTAGCTTTGCGCCTTTCCTGGAACTCACTTGGTAGCCCAGGCTGGCCTCGAACTCACAGAGATCCACCTGGAGAGATGGCTCAGCTGCTAAAGGCTAGGCTCACAACCAAAAATATTCTAACTTTTTAAGTGAAATTCTACTCTTGTTTCTCAGGATTGCTTTGTAGATGTAGTTTCTTTAATTTTTCTATGCATATTTTAAAATCATCAGCTCAGTTTATATTAGTAATCTGAAAAGGAAATAATATCCTTTGTATTGAATCTGAGATCACTTTTGAGATTATGAGTATTTTACAATGTTTTATCTTTCAGGAGAGGTGAGGTTCATGTGTCGGTTGTGCACATAATTAACAGTTTTCAATGTACCTATTTCATTCAATATTGGAGAATTCAATCACATTAACTCACTCACACCAAAGCCATCATCCAGCTCATATTTTCAGAACATTCATGTTCCAAGAATGAAGTCGTGTGAGGAAAATTCTGAATGCTTGTGAGAAAATTCATACATCATATATACCATTAAGTTCCTAAGAAATGTTTGTTGTTCTTCATAGTAGGTAACTTTAATATCCCTTAAGTTTTGTTAAAATATGTTTTTTGCAATACAATAATTGAATTTAAAATGCCAGCCCTGTTTTACCCTTTACTGAGTAGCTCTTAAGTTTCTTGTTTAGTTTTTTTTTTTTTCATTTTACATACCAACCCCTGTTCCTCCTCCATCCCCTTCTCCTAATCCCCCCACCTTTTCCCTATTTCATCCCCATGCCCTCCTCATAGGGGGTAAGGTTTCCCTTAGGTAGTCAACACAGGCTGGCATACAAAGTTGGAGCAAGAATAAGCCCTTCCCCGCTGCATCACAGCTGAGTAAGGCAATGCATCATAGGGAATGTGTTCTACAAAGCCAGTTCATGTACCTGGGATAAGTCCTGGTCTCATTGCCTGGGGACCCAAAACACATCCAACCATACAACTTTCACTTACATTCAAAGTGCTTAGTACGGTCCCATGCCAGGTCCCCAGCTGTTAGTTCAGTGTCTATGAGCACCAAATAGCTTGGATCAGCTATCTCTGTAGTTTTTCCCATCATGATCCTGACCTCCCTTACTCCTATAATCCCTCTTCCCTCTCTTCAACTGAACTAAAGGACCTTGGCCAAATGCTTGGCTGTGGGTCTCTGCATCTGCTTCCATCAGATGACAGTTAGGGTAGACAACATTCTGAGTACAGTGGAAGGCTAGTTCAAGCACCTTGTCCACTACTGCTGAGTCTTAACTGGGGACATCCTTCTGAGTTCCTGGGGCTTTCCCTTGTTCCAGATTCTCTCTAACCCCTTAATGGTTCACTCTCTCAAGATAGCTCTTTCACTGCTCTTCTTCTACATCCCTCCCCAAACTCAGCCATCTTGATCCCTCATTTTCTCATCTCCTATCCCTTCCCCTCTACTCCTCCCTCCCAGTTTACCCAGGAGATCTTAATCCTTTCCCGTTCTTGTGGCAATCCACGCATGTCCCTCTTACAGTCGTCTTCGTTACCTAGCTTCTCTGGGATTGCAGATTTTAGCCTGATTATCTTTGCTTTGCATCGAATATTCACTTATGAGTGCGTACATACTGTGTCTTTCTGGATCTGGGTTACTTCACTCAGGATAATTTTTTCCTGGTTTCATCCTTTTCCTACAAATTTCATGATGGCATTGTTTTTTTTTTTATTTTTTTTAACCACTGTGTAATACTCCATTGTGTAAATGTACCACATTTTCTTAATCCATTCTTCAGTTGAGGGGCATCTAGGTTGTTTCAGGTTCTGGCTAATGGGAATAATGTTGCTGTGAACATAGCTGAGACTATGTCCTTGTGATGTGGTTGAGCATCTTTTGAGTATATGCCCAAGGTCTCGAGATAGGTTGATTCCCAATTTTCTGAGATACCACCATACTGATTTTCAGAGTGGCTGTCCGGGATTGCATTCCCACTGGCAGTGGAAGAGTGTTCTGCTTTCTCCACGTCATTGGTGTTTTTGATCTTAGCCATTCTGACAGGCATAAGATGGTATCGCAGAGTTGTTTTCATTTGCATTTCCCTGATGGCTAAGAATGTTGAACATTTCCTTAAATGTCTTTCAGACATTTGAGATTCTTCTCTTGAGAATTCCACTGCTGCAGGATCTCCTCTATAAGAATAAACTATTGTTTTAAAGTTCTAAACAGACATAATAGCAATTCATATACAAGCATTTAAATAAGACTTTTCCATTTTTACAAAACTGATGTGATTTCCATAAATTAAGAAGAAAATCAATCAAAAAGCTGCCTTAGGCAAGGCTGCCACTCACCACCACAGACAGTCTCATACAACACTGGTGTAACCTGTGAGAAAGGGAGAGCTGGACACTGTCCTAGCTCATCCCAACTTGTACTTGCAGGTGGACAAAAGCTTTCTGCCGCTTCACATACAGAATTAAAGGAAGTGAGCTTCATGGCTGCTTATTACATGCCTTCCAATTGAAAGGTCAAACTAAGCAAACCATCTAGATCCTGCCTTG
>CABHPR010151575.1:0-12783 GCA_902168415.1 Peromyscus melanophrys | reverse complement strand
TGTGTGTGTGTGTGTGTGTGTGTGTGTGTGTGTGTGTGTGTGTGTGTTTCTTCTTAATGTTTAATTAGAGTGAAGAAAATCAAGACATATAAGACACATTCTGACTCTTCTCTTTGTTTTAGCTCAGTTTACATTCCCAAATATTTGTATAATACTCTCATCCGGGCTTGTTTCAGGTCCCATTCTCTAATGAGATGTCTCTATGTAGGCACCGTTGTATGACTTTTCCCTGGGAAAGGGAAGCATCTGTCTCCTCATCCCAGACACAGCAGTGCCACACCGAAGCTTGGTAACCCAATGGAATTATTGGGGCCGTTTTCATGAATATAAAGGGTTACTCACAGGAACATGGGTGAAGGATTAACTACAGGAATTTTAGCAACTCAAAGGAATCAGTGTCACCAAAAGTCCCACCCCAGTATGGGTGATGAACTCATGACAGCTGCACTGTGGAATAATTCCTTTCTCAACCCTCCACCACCTATGCATGTAAGCAACTCCAAGACCACACATAGCTGGTAGGTAGAGAGAGCAGTGCCTGAAATCTTAGGTGAGGGGCTGGCCATATCCCTCCCCTCTCCTAGGAGGGCTTGCACAGTCTCATCACTGTAATTGTCTGTCTCATTATTGCTGTGGTGCGCTGGATCCTTCTTGCCATGGCTATGGGGCCAAGATCTTCTGTAGGTCTTCCCAGCCGTCTCTGCTTCATCGTGGCTGGTAGTCACGCCACAGCTGGAGGAAATCACTATGCTCCAATAATATGCAGGCAAAATATCTGACAACTGATCTGAGCCTGGGAAGAGAAGCCGAGACACTTCAGGATGATGAGGGGATATGATACCACCCCCGCTCACTTCCCTGGTATCCCTGGGAGGGAAGCATCTTGAGGCTGGGACTTCAGGCTCTCCATGAGCTTTGAAGGGTGTTGCTTCCCAGTCAACAACGCAGCTTAACTCCTCGATTTCCTGCCACCCCTGAGCTGGTTATTACTTGGGATTGGATAACCTGTCAAAAGGCTCATCCCTGGAGAAAATTGATTTGCCCTCTCTCATCAGCCATGGATTGCCTGTAGCTCTTTATCTACATGTGGGACCTTGTGAGGTTTCTCCTATCCATGTTGGGATGTCAACTGGCATGTCATTATGCAGATTTTGTTTAGGTGACTATATTGTTGAGATTTCATGGGTCCAGCTTCCCTGTCATGTCTCAAAAAGTGGTCAGCCTTAAACTCACGTGTATATAAGCAACACTTAATGGACTCAGTAGTGTGTGTATGTGTATGTGTGTGTGTGTGTGTGTGTGTGTGTGTGTGTGTGTGTGTGTGTGTGTGTGCGTATGTGTATGCAAAAAAAATAATTACAGAGGAGGTCACGAATTTGAGAGAGAAGGAGGCATAGGAGGACTTGGAGGTGAGAAAGTGAAGGATGGAAATTGTGCAAATAACTTTACAAAAAATTAAAACCGAGTCTCAACTGCAGTCAGAATTGATTCATCAGCAGAGGGGAAATAGCACATGGGCCCCTTTTCTTGGGCATGGACCAGGATTTTAGAGATTTAACACTCACACCCACTGTCCTTTTACTTCCTGCTGTGTCTGCCTCAGTGAATCTGTCAGGCCTCTGCCTTGGCCAGGCATTGTCATGTAGGCTCAGCATCTTCATCCCTACAAGAGGAGGAGCCTATGTGCAACAGAGGAAGGTCTGGCTAACAACACTGGGGTGCCCATGAAGAAGCTACTCAGGAACCTGTCATCTTGCAATCCAAGGAAAGCAATATAATTAGAGGGGGTAGCAAGACACATGAGATAGGAAAGAACAGGGGGGAATACTGGGAGATAAAAGCTAAAAAGGGGGTGGAGGTGGGGAGGTAGGAGAAAGGAGAGGTAGAGGGTGGGCTAACCACAACTAAAATATGTATGAGAAGCCCTATGAAACTCCACTAGTTTATAAGCTAATTAAAAAAGTACACATTGTTTTAAAAAAGAGTTTAAATGGAAGCTTCCCCCATCTACACAAAGATTGGAATACCACCTACCAAAGAAAAACACAGTGATGTGAAATGGCTCATGCTCGGAATATGGTCCTACGCCCACAGGTTCACAGAAGACAGAGCAAGAACATCAACAGTGAGCACTGGGAACTATATGCAAATAGACAGCACTGTGTGGTCCTTCTAGAAGGGGCAGAGCAGGAGCCAGACACCTGTCGCCAGGGAGAAGCAAGAGCCTAATGCTTCTGTGTTTGGTCCATCATACATGTATGACTCAGTTGTAGTCAAGCGTTTTACGTACTGGGATTGCTTCTGATTTCACTTGTAGATGTCAATTCAAAAGGGAACAGCAGACATGTTCCTGAATCAGGGCTGTTCTCTTTGCCACAGAACGAATCGTTGACTGACAAACTTTGCTGGAAGTCAAGCAGAGAGACATCATGAACCTGCTGGTCTCCAATGGAGGAAGGTTTGGGGATGTTTATGGGATACAGGAGTAGATTGGCCTAGGGTACTGAAGCTAGGAAGAAATATTGGGGGATGTAGCTAAGGACAGGGTTTAGAGATATTTATGGAATGAAGAAGCAAAGGAGTATAAGGTGGGTGGAAGTTACTGGCAACAAGAGAAATCATGTAGCATCCAGCTTCACCAGACTTGTTCAGAAAACAGTAGCATGAGCGTGATGAGGGTGGAGTTGTGGACCCATCAATTGTGACACTTGGCACAGGGCAAGCAAAGGGCTTGAGGTTTCAGCCAGTGGAAGGTAAACAAAAGCTGACTCTGAGTTCTTTACAAACAGCTCAGGCAACTCTTACCATCAAAGTCCACACACCAGAGATGCTGCCCGCTGCACGGTTAGTTGGGGATGGTAGGACAGAGCACAGTCATGTGGCCTCCCAAGTCAGTGATGGTTAAGTCTACAGGGCTCAGCCAGGGTTTCTCTCAGCCTCAGAACCTGAACGTCTTCCTTAATGAAAAATTGTCTTGCCACATAACAGCAAGTCCAAGAACCATAGATAAGAAGCCACACAGAACCTGATACAGGAGTCCAGTGGGATCAGAAAAACAGACTGTCAGAGTCAAAGGGACCCCTCCAGGCATCTTGTCTAATCACAACACTGTAAAAAGCAGTGGTTGACCAAACCCTGGTGTTGGGCAACTTACCATACCAAAGCTCAATAGCAGACAAGTTTGGGAGAGGATAATTATTCTCTAGATACATTAAATTATACATTTTAACATTCTCTACAAACTAAAGCCCTATGCATAAGTAACTTTTCTAACAAATTCTACCGAAGATTTCAGAAGAATTAATATTAAGTTATCATAAAGCCTCCATGCCTTTTGTTTCTGTTTTTGTAACCCACTGCATTTAATCATGTTTGACTACAAAATCTGTGGATGGGTGGGTGAGGGGCTGTTTGCTTGAGCAAAGACAACTTGCCAGAACTTACAACATTGAGAAAAGTGACCCTCTCTCCCCAGATGCCATTATATATGGCATTGTATATGTGTATGAATTGTAAAAGAATAAATGCATTACCTTTTTAAAGTCTCCAGAATTATCAGAGGCAGGAGCACTTCTCAATTCATGGTATGAAGCTTGCATTAATTTGAGATCACAGCTAAGGAGAGTTCCCAGTAGAAAACTATAGAACAAAACTCTTATTAGTATAGATTAAACACACAAAATACCCACTATTTACACATGCAAAGGAATACACAGGTGGGACTTACCTGAGCAATTAAAAGGAAAAAAAATCATGTAGAGCAGGGTTTCTTAGCCTGTAGATCATGACCCCTTTGGGGTCACCAATCAGATATCCTGTATACCAGATATTTACATTATGATTCATAACAGCAGCAAAATGATAGTTATGAAATAGCAATGAAATTAATTTTATGGCTGGGGGGAGGGGGTCACCACAACATGAGGAAGTGTATTAAAGGGTTGCAGCATTAGGAAGGTTGGGAACCATTGATGTAGAGGCAGAGGCTAGAGAGATGACTCAGCAGCTAAAAGTTCTTGCTACTCTCCTAGAGCACCCAAGTTTAGTTCCCACCACTCACATTTGGGGGAGCTCACAACCTTGTACCTCCAGTTCAGGAGATGCGATGCTCTCTTCTGGCCTCCATGTGCACTGCAGTCACAGGCACACACATACACACACACACACACACACACACACACACACACACACACACACACCATAAAAAAATTACTTAGACATCTGATTTTTCAGGTGAATGCAGCACACCGTATCAACAGAATAAAAATCAAAGGCCACTTGATTGTCTCCATAGACACAGGAAAAAGAGTGGAATTAAATTCTGTTTCAAAACATCTTAACAGAAGAGGTCTTTTGCATCCTGAAAATGCCATCCAGAAGCATTCTGAACAACTCTGTCAGAAGTATCAGTGAGGAACAGTGTCTCCTCCCTGATCCATGAAAGACACAGATGTCTGTGCTTCTGCATTGGGTTTTCAGCACTGCCGTGGAGACTTTTGCTGAGGCAATTAGGAAAAGAAACACAATGCAGAGTTCACGCAGATTGAAGGGAGGAAGCCAAACTATGCTGTTTGCAGATGGCATGATCTTCTGCTTGGAATAATGCTAAGAACTGTCTTTAAAACCCTTTCCTGAACCAATAAAAGAGTCTAGACAGTCAACAAACTTGCCAGAGAACAGTACACAAAGGACCATTGTGCTTCTAAAGGAAGAATAAATAACAGGAAATATTAAATTAAGCAAACAATTCCATTTACAGCAGCATCAAAAAGAATGAGAGACTCGAGGAAAATTAGCACAGGAGGCACAAATTTCTATCTTGAAAAGTTCAAAATGATTCTGAAAGGATTTAATTTCTTCACTCAGGCAAATGGTGAAGAAAATGAAACAAAAGATGTAAAGATTAGAGAGAAAGACAGTGAGTGCTGTGTTTGGGTGCAGATTTTGGGATCTTGTACGTAGGGAATTTTAAAAAATATACATGAAAACTGTTTCAAAAGTCACCAGTTCAACAAAAGCTTGGAGTTACAAGGGCACGAATAAAAAATTTATAGACAAAGAAATGAATACACTGAGAAAAAACGAAAGACAGATTCAAGT
This sequence comes from Peromyscus melanophrys, assembly GCA_902168415.1. Lineage (NCBI taxonomy): Eukaryota > Metazoa > Chordata > Mammalia > Rodentia > Cricetidae > Peromyscus > Peromyscus melanophrys. The sequence continues at coordinate 7,683 of CABHPR010151575.1, read as the reverse complement.
TCAATAATAGTGAGGAGAGGGGCTAGAGCGATGGCTCAGTGATTAAAAGCACTGGCTGCCCTTGCAGGAGTCTCAGGTTCGATTCCAGGCCTCTCATAACTGTTTGCAACTCTAGTTCCAGGGCATCTGACACCCTCTTCTGACCACGGGCGCTGACATGTGGTCCACAAGCACGCACGAAGGAAAAACACCCAGGCACATAAAATAAAATTTAAAAATAATAGTGAAGAGAATGGAAGAAGAATAAACTTCAAAGGGCAAATGCAAACGTCGACCCTTCACACTAACAATGTTGCTGAGAGAAAGTTAAGAAAGGTCGGATAGCATGGAAAGAAATTCCGTGTCAGTGAGATGGAAGACACCATTGTGTCACGGTGATTACAGTCGTCAGGCTGATGGAAAAATTGAGCTTGATCCCGATCAAAACCACAGCTGAATTCTTCATCGGAACTGACTGGATAATTATGAAACTGACACTCAAGAAAAAACGAAGTTGGAAGACTTTTTCAATATTTTTAAAATTATGGATTGAATGTATAATTTAATTCCTTTCACTTTAAAAAATATTTTATTTTTTTCTTTATTCTTGAGAATTTCATGCATGTATACAGTGGACTAGGATATTTGTCCCATTTCCCCCCTCCAACTCTTCTATAGCTCCCAATACATCCCCTTCCCACTGAGTCCAGTGATGCCTAAGTGTGCATGGCTGTGGGATCATTCATTGGTGCATGGGGAAGAAAAATGAATTCTCCATCCCCCAGAACTTATCACCTGTCAACAGCTCTTCAGCAAGGAGTGGGGCCTGTGGGGCTCCTCCCACATCTCTCTGGGAATGGTGACTGGGCTTGATCTGTGCTGTTGACCACAGTTATTGACAACTTAGCTATTGTGACATGCACCACAGTAAATACTGGTGTGCGAGTGTTCTGATACGTTGTGAGTTCATGAATGTAATGGCCACACACGGTGTCCAAAGACAGCAATGCACATCTCTTTTCTCTGTCCTTTGTTCTTACGTTCTTCCTGCCTCCTCTTCCATGATGTCCACAGAGCCTTGGTTGGGGACTGGGGGTGGGGTTGATACACGCACACACACACACACACACACACACACACACACAGGATTTTATTAGTCTATACAAAGTCTTTTACTCACAAATGAAAGAAAACAGCTAACTCTCTTTCCGAGTCAGACTTAATTCACTCAATATGATTATCTCCATGTGCACCCATTTTCCTGAACATGACAGAGCTGGAGGGTTCAGGCAGGCCTGAAAATTTCCATCATGATGTGTGCCATGTTTTGTTGGCCCATTCTCCTATTGATGGACACCTAGGTTGGTTCTGCAACTTAGCTATTGGGACAAGATCTGCAGTAAATACTGATGTGCAAGTGTTCTAATAAGCTAACTTAGAACCTTTCTTTTTTATTTTAATTAATTAATTAATTAATTAATTTTTTTTTTTTTTTGGTTTTTCGAGACAGGGTTTCTCTGTGTAGCTTTGCACCTTTCCTGGAACTCCCTGTGTAGCCCAGGCTGGCCTCGAACTCACAGAGGTCCACCTGCCTCTGCCTCCCAAGTGCTGGGATTAAAGGTGTGCGCCGCCGCCGCCACCGCCGCCGCCGCCACCGCCACCGCGCCGCCTCCGCCGCCGCCACCACCACTACCACCACCACCACCACCACCACCACCCAGCCAGCTTAGAACCTTTCATGCATATATCCAGGAGTGCTATAGCCAGGTCACAGGACAGTTCTATTTTTAGTTTTTAAAATAACATGTAGACTGATTTCCATAGCGGCTGGACTAGTTTATATTCCCAACAAGAGTATATATTGGATCCCTTCTCTCTCTAGCCTAGCTGTCATATTATTCGTTTTCTTGGTGGCACTCATTCTGAGTAGAGTGCAATGGAATCGGAACGTAGTTTAATTTGCATTTCTCTGATGACTAGTGACTTGGAAAATTTTCACGTTTATTGGCCATTTGGATTTCATTGTTTAATGTTCATTTACTAACGAACTGTTTGTTTACATCATAAGCTCATTGATTCATTGAGTTGTTTGGGTTTTTTTTTTCTTTTTAAAAAATTATTTATTTTTTTGTTTTTTAGTTCTTTGCATAGTCCAGATAATAATCTTCTGCCACACAAGGAGTTAACAAAGATATTCTCCCCAATTCCTTGGCCATTTCCTCATTCCATTAATTGTTTAAATGAGTGTGGTAGTGGCATAAGGCTAAACACAAATCAACTGAGTAGAAATTGAAATCCGGAGATCAAACCCACACACTTAAGGTTAATTGACTTTTCGCAAGTTCTAAAGACCACTTAACAGGGAAGCATGTAGGTTTTTCAACAAATGCCTCTGGGTAACTATTCACATGCAAAATAATGGAGTTGGAATCCTGCCACACACCACGTATGAAAACGAAGTCAAGCTGAATCAAACAACTATGAGTAAGAGAGAGCCAAAACTACAGAACTCTCGGAAGGAAAGTGAGATGTGAACCTTCTTGATCGTGAACAAACCAAACGTTTCTCAGACATTATAGAAAAGCTGGGCTTATCACAGCAAGTGGGAGTCAACGTGGACTTTGCTTAAGTGTTCATTCCAACAGCCAATCCCAGAATTGTATGCCTTGCTCTGAGAGTTTGGGGTCCAAGGGAGTAGTGTATGCTTTTCCATCATTGGTTGCTAGGAGAGAATTCTGGTCACAAGAACCAATTGTCCACCAGGGAATCTGACAAGGTGTCTTTCCCCTGTGTGAGCAAAAGCATTTCTACCTGGTGCTTGGCTGGATTGTGTGTGTACATGTGTGTATGGGCTTTAATGCCAAGGGGCAGGGTTCTGTTGCTACTAACAGGCAATAGATGCCTCTTGCCAAACAGTGACAGGTGCATTACAGCCATTGAACTGTACCCTCTGAAAGGGTGGATTTTATTGTATGCAAATTATGTCTCCATAAAGCTGTTACAAAGAGATGTTATTGAGATGGTTAAATGGAAGAGATAATTAGACCATAATAGGATTAATAAGATAGTTAGCTACCCACAGTGTACATAAAAGTTTAAGGTCTGTGCTTGACTTTCTGTATTCAGTAAATGTTTGCCTAGCACTTAAGATTGTCTCATCTCTCTCATTCAGTATCCACACCCCCAAAATGTTTTTATTAGTAAATTGAAATTATCTTTCATTCTCAATGTACAACTTCTTGTTCTGTTTTTTTTAACCAAAATCTTCATGCAAACGGTTGCTACGTTTAGTTTAGTTTTCCTTTAGTGACTAAAACTAGTCCCACAGATTTCTTTGTAATGATGAAATGAGAAATGCAGCTCACTGGACAGCTCCTCTCTCCATATTCCCTCCATGGCATAGGTGAGCAGTGTGTGTGTGTGTGTGTGTGTGTGTGTGTGTGTGTGCCACAGTGAAATGGATCCTCTGTTGGTGAGTGTAGTCAATGCAATGAGCACATTGGAGAAAGAGATTACAGCAGGTAGGGTGAACACAGGGATTACTTACAAAGCCACACTCACCCTCAAAAAGAGAGCATGGACATTCTATTAAGGAATTTTGACCACACAACTGCCTTCAACTCCAGTTCCAGAGTGTTTGAAACCTTGTTCTGGCCTCCCTAGGAACCTTCACACACATACACACACAAAAAAAAAATTAAAAAATAGCACTAAATAAATCCAAACAAAACTTTTAAACAAGCAAAAAAAAAACAACCTGAAGAACAAATACTTTGATCTGAAAACTTACCACAAAGCTGATGTTATCAATACAGTGTCTCCTTGCATTAAGTTAAACACACAGAAGGAAGGAATAGAGTTGATGTCTATAAAGAATGTCAAATGTTGACCAAGAAATCATGGAAATGTACATGGGAAAATGTTTGGTGGTTTTTATCAAAGGTTGAGTGCTGTGGGATGGTCTGTATGTCAAACATGTTGCTTATTGGACAAAAAATAAAACACTGATTGGCCAGTGGTCAGGCAGGAAGAAGTATAGGCGGGACAAGGAGAAGAGAATTCTGGGAAGTGGAAGGCTGAGGAGACACTGCCAGCCGCCACCATGACAAACAGCATGTGAAGATGCCGGTAAGCCACAAGCCATGTGGCAAGGTATAGATTTATAGAAATGGATTAATTTAAGATATAAGGACAGTTAGCAAGAAGCCTGCCACGGCCATACAGTTTGTAAGCAATATAAGTCTCTGTGTTTACTTGGTTGGGTCTGAGCGGCTGTGGGACTGGCGGGTGACAGAGATTTGTCCTGACTGTGGGCCCGGCAGGAAAACTCTAGCTACAGTTGAGTTGTAGATAAATTTCTAAATGGTCTTATTGAATAAAAAACACAGAACCAAATATAGGGTGAAAGCCTTAGAGAGATCAGGGAAGTAGGGAAAGCCACCAGCCAACCTTACCTCACCAACTCTGCAGCTTCCAAATGCGAGTTACTTCCTATCCATCCATGCACATATGCCTTGCTGTTCTGCCATCTGATTTGCTCTCTGTCCAGCTACATCACTTCCTCTTCCTACATAGCTCTGTCACTTTCTATCTGTCCGTACAGACCTCTAGACCTCCATGGTTAGCTAGTGTTGGAATTAAGGTGTGTGCCACTACACCTGGCTGTTTCCAGTGTGGCCTTGAACACAGAGATCCTGCCTGCTAAGTGATAGGATTAAGAGAGTGTGCTACCATGGCCTGACTTCTTCGTTTACTTATAATGGTTGGCCTTTTTCCTCTGATCTCCAGGCAAGCCTTATTTATTAAAGCACAAATAAAACATCACCACATTTCAGCACAAATAAAATATCACCACATTGAGTGTAGATTTAAAACATCATAGTTTTGCTTTGGCTTAGACGATTCAACACCATGTCACAGTGATGGTGACCAAGCGATATTTTTCTAGAAATAAGAAAAAACAACATCATTAATATGAACCCTAAATGGAAACAACTCAAAAGCATCCACGATGAATAGATAATTAAAAAGAGTGGTCTGTCTATCTAGTAGGATAGCATTCGCCCAACATAGAGTAACTTCACGATGATTACACCAAGAGGTTAGACATACAAGTCATTATCACAGGTTCAACTCATGGCATGAAACACCCAGATAGACAGAGAGCTGAATGATGGCTTTGTTGCTGCAAACAGGTTATGGGCTTGTGTGGCAGTGGGTATGGGTGGTAATGGGGATGGGTAATAAGGGGCTGGATGGTAGCAGGGTAGGATGCTAAAAGGAGATGGGTGGGAATGAGATTAGGTGATGTGGTGGCTGGTTTTATGTCAACTTGACACAAGCTAGAGCCATTTTGGAAGAGGGAGCCTCAACTGAGATAATGCCCCCATTGGACTGGCAAGTCTGCTGGGTATTTTCTTGATTAATGACTGATATAGGAGGACTCAGCCCTCTGTGGGCAATGCCACACCTGTGCTGGTGGCCCTGGGTGCTATCATAAAGCAGGCTAGCAAGCCATGAGGAGCAAGCCAGTAAGCAGCATTCCTCCAAAGCCTTTGCTTCAGTTCCTGCCTCCAGGTTCCTGCTTTGAGTTCCCTACGGATGAACTTATAAGCTGTAAGGTGAAATGAAGTCTTCTTCCCCCAAGTTGCTTTTGGTAATGGTGTGTTATCACAATAGAAAGTAGCTAAGACAGGTGGTAGTTGGGATGGGTATAATGGAGTTGACAACTGATAGGTACAGAGTTTCATGTTGGTTAATAAAAATCTTTGAAAATGGGTTGTGATAATAATTGTGTGTGGTCATAATAATTCTAACTGGATTGCAACTTTAAGTTATATGAGTGATACATATAAAGCCTCAGTGAAAGATGGGTCCCTTAAAACTGTATCATTGCACCTAACTAAACAAGCCTTGCAATATACAATGTTTCAAAAGACATTTTATGAAATACTATGCTATGGACTTCATGTTTTCTTTATGCTTTAATATAAATAATAAAAATTTAAAAGGTGATGAAGGTACATTTTTTTTGGGTTTCTGGGCTTGTTTCTGACCTCCTTATCCATAAATAAGGAAGTTTAAAAATAGGTGATAAGGAGTTGGCATATCCCCCCCCACCCCGCCTCACAGATTTAATTATTAGGTGAAACCTGGAGCAAAACTTATTTTAATGAAATGTTTTGCAAACCAAAGCTGGAAAAAAAATTCCTATGTGCTCATCACTGTTCAACAATGTTGAACTGACTAAGCCGTGATTCCTTTTTGAAAATAAGAATCTTCGCATGAATATAAGAACTAATTACAATCAGGCTATGGAAGAGCAAGGAGAACCCAATTAGAATGCTCATCTTTTATTAATCACATACATTTTTCATAAGGAGGTATTTTTACTAGCTCAGGCCAATAGAAAGAAAATCGACAAAATTGTGAAAACAATTAGACCATGAAATCTAATGGGGGGATGTGGGGCAGTCTTCCATAAGGCAAGTTCATATGCCTGTGATTTTATTTAAAGATTTTATGAATGCACGATCCTTGTACAAAGCAATGGGTTTCATAAGGATTTGATCATAGATCGCGGGTGAATCAGCTGCCTCAGGCTAGCATTCACACATAGTTCTAGAGAGATGAACACCCACATCACTGTGCCTCACTTTTGCTGGAATGTTCTGAGTAGAGAGACAGCAAGGAGCTAGAGCTGTAGCTGGGGAATCCATCCTTTGTCCTTCCTATTCGACACCAGGAACAGGGTAAGGTTCCTAAGCATTTGCTCTGGCTCGTCCATGTGCAGAGTTGCAGACAGCCATCACTGGGGTAGTCCTCCCACCCGCCATGCAAGGCACCAGTGTTACTCTGTTTTATAGAGGACGAAACACACACACACACACACACACACACACACACACACACACTCATACACACACACACACACACACACACAAGTGCGCATATACATGCACATATGTACTCAAATATTCTAAAGTCTAATTTCAGGGTTAGTACCCTTAAGCCTCTAACGTCATGTATAACTTAGTTTTCTTGCTTGATTGTGTTTTCAGAAGCGTTTAGTAATGATGTGAAAAGCCTCATCAATCAATTTGATGGTATGCCCTTCTCAGAGGCCATCCTGTCAGGGAACATTTGTTGACTGGCATTGAGCTCAACAGAGGACTCAATACCATGCTGAGAACTTTAACTAGGCTTGAGAGTTCTTGTAAGAGAACCTAAGGAAGAAGCGACCCAGACTCAGGAACGTGCTCAGAATATCAAGATGGGCCACACTCCAGGAAGTAAGCCCATGTCATAAACAGTAAACAGTATTGTTAGATTCCCGTGTGGTCACAATAATGTAATAAATAACTGATTTCCCATTCCACTGTGGGCAGTTATTAGTTGGACTAGAAAGCTGGTAATGCTCCTCTGGCCTCTTGCTGTGCCGACATCAGCTCCTGTGGAGGCTCCCTTCTTGGAACTCAGGTTCAATTCCTTTGTATGCCTGAGCAGAAATGCCTCAGTTTCCCCCTCTCTTGTACAAAGCACGGCCATGTCTTCTTGTGCAACTGTGCAGTGTGTCTTGCCTTCTTACCTCTGGCTCCACTAGCTCCACCCTCTAATGTAGTCATGACACCTCCACATTCCTTGTTTTATAAGATTTATTTTATTATTTACTTATTTCTCTCTGTCTCTGTCTCCTTGCCTCCA
>CABHPR010151574.1:51419-62888 GCA_902168415.1 Peromyscus melanophrys | reverse complement strand
GGGGGGAAGCAGCCATCTCATTTGGTTTAAAAGCAGTTCCTGGGGTTGTCTGAGTCTTTCATTTCTAATGAGTCATGTACTGGCTGGACTGGTTGCTGTTTCCCGACGGGGTAATCTTAAGCAAGTCACTTAGAATTTCCTGACCTATACCTTCTCATCTATGAATTATGACTGTAACATTATCTCTTTTATAGAACTGCAGCAGGCACTAATACAAGAAAGCAATTTATAAAATGGGTATCACACATAAGTGAGTTACTTTTCTTAGTAGTCGACTTCACTCAAAGTTACAGAACATCTCACACGGATGCATTGTCTGAAGAGATTCTGACTAACTCAAGGCTTAGAAAATAAATAGTCATTAGGCGGTAAAGGAAGAGGAGGGAGATTATTTATGCCTTGCTGAGGCAATACATGCATACAAAGAAACCTGCGGCCTATGATTTGCAGGGCAGGCTGGGGCCTGCAGACCTGCAGGGAGGCAGGGCTGCGAAGAGGGGAGCCCGGGTGCTTTGGTTTAATAGTATGAAGCCTGAAGTTTGAGGCAGGCAGCGACAAGAGCACTATCCTGGAGGGCATTGCATGCCATGTGAGGGAGCTCACAATTTATATCCTGAAACGATATTTTAACTACTGTGTTCAGTATACATTATTATTATACACAAATACACGCACACATAATCTATTTAATAAGCATGTCTTTTAAGAGTTTCTTTACTCTTCAGTTTCTGAAGGTGGCGACTTACACTGTTAAGCCTGATTCTTGACTGCAGGATTTCTCTGGGCTTTGTTTATTGAGACAGTCTTGCTATAGATCTCAAGTTGGCCTTGAACTCATGATCCTTCTGCCTCTGCCTCTGCCTCTGCCTCCTGGATTACAGCCATGTACCACCATGCCCAACTTTCAAAACCTATCATATGCTACTCTGCTTCATGAATTTCCAAGAACGGAATGTAACCTGCCACATGTCTTTAAGATCTTTGACCACAGGTCCTTTCCCTGAACCCCACTCTCTTGCATGTCCACTGCTCAAGGTTTTCATTTCCTCGCTGCCCAGTGGGAAATGCTGCAACCCTGAGGAGCCATTGTTCAGCTCACTATCTGTCCTTGCTTGTAAATATCACTGTGGTTTTATCAGCATTTCCTCATCCCTCCTAGGTTTGGCAAAGACAGCCCCCACTAAGGCTTTTCTTTGTAGGAGAAACTGCTTCATCCCCCCCACGGATGAACTTGACATCAATAATGAAGCCAAGCTAGAGACAGGGTCTCTATTCCACTCCAGCATGCCTATCCTTGCTAGTCTCAGGGATGTATCCCCTCCTTGACCCAAATGCCGCTATGTTAGTTTAAGGTGTTTAAAAGATCAAGTGAGTCTACCCGGCCAAGAAGGGAGAGTTAGTAAGAACAGAGCAACAGATGTCCCGGCGTCCAGCTAAGGGCCTTGTGCCCAGTTAGGGGGCCTCATCCCCAGGCCACACTGCTGTGCAATGCCTCCCAGCCTATAGTCTCATTCCAGAAGCTTTGGTTACATGCCAATGGGACATCCTTTATGCATTTTTATAGTGGGATAATATCACATTGGCAATGTCTGTTAGCATCCATCTGTGAAAGTTTCCTTACTAAAATTTACTTCTTTTCTTAATGCTAGATGTCAGGCTACCCAGGAATTGACATAATGCTATGTCCTAATAATAAAAATGGAAACAAACTTGTTCAGCTGCCTTTCACAGTCACTTGGTTTGCCCCTCCTCTATACTCTCTGTATTTCTCTGGGTTCTGTAGTCCCAAAGATGATCCAGTAGGTGAGAATTGAGGAGGCAGAACCCTGAAGATGCCCAGAAATGGGTAGCTGAGGCAGATTTCTTTAGCAGGCACCAGACCCTGCTTTCATCATGGGATCTCCTCAGGTACAACACCGCATCCAGTGTTCACTTTGTGGAAACTTTTGGATTATAAAACAGCTTCTGAACAAACTGTCCCTTTAACAGTCTGCTAGAGGTGGACCTCTTGGCGTGGACTCGGTTCAAGCCTTTTAAGCCTTCCCACACCCGCTCCATCTCTCATCTCTCCTGGTGTTCTGAGCAGAGCTGTGCCTGACTTTTTTTTCCAGGTAACGGGTAGAATTAGCTTTTGTTTGTTATGAAGCACATCTTTTCTCTCTCTCTCTTTTTTTTTTTTAAAACAAAATGGCTATTTTTGAAAAATTCAAGAGCCATGGTGACTTTAATCACTTTTTCCAGGCACTGTTTCAGTCCAGATAGTTAGAAGGACCTGGGCCTCAGAACCTCAGGGCTGGCACACACATGCCTGAGTAAGAGGACTTGCTCTCCTAGTTTAAAGCAATCTGATTTGGAAGGAGTGGGAGGATGTGAGTGTCTAAAAATAGCCGGATGAATATGGGAACCTTTTTCCAATTAGTGGAGAAAGAGTCTTTCAGCCTGATTAGCCCTTGAACCACAAACTATAAATGTTTTGCAGCTTGTTACTACAAGTGTGTTCTGAAATAACCTAGGACATTCATTCAGACATGGTAATTTGAACAGGCAAACATGAGGCTGAACTGTGTTATCAAGTCAAATAGTAAATCTCAGTAAAGAAAATAAGTATTGTGTATAGTCATGTATTTATATCGTCCTTTTCTTTCTAAAAAGATATGCCTATCTGCTAAATTATTTTATATATCTCCATCATCTTTGTCTACTAATTCCACCCATGTACCATAATTAGGAATATTTGCCTATAAAATGGATCCAAATAATTTTGAGAATTTTTTTTTTTGCCTAAAATATTCTACTTTTTCAATAAAAGTCTGAAAATAGCAGTGGGTTCTCCCTGTATTCTTCTCCCAGTGCTTGCCTACGTGCCTCTAGTAACACATGGCAAGGACCACTCACCGGCCTCCCTCATTCTCAATTTCAAACCCTTGGTGAATATTTGCCGAGTATGCTGAATTGTGCTAACTAATGACTCAGTGTTGGTAGGCATCTTAGTTACTTTCCAACTGATGGGACAGAGCACCATTACCAAAACAACTTATTGAAGAAAGCGTTTATTTGGGGTTTACAGTTTCAGAGCATTAGTCCATGATCAGGCCAGGGAGCATGATGGCAGGCAGGCCGACATGGCACGGGAGTCATAGCTGAGAGCTCACATCTTATAGGTGGCAGAGAGAGAAAGAGTGCTAACTAGAAATGGCATGGGATTCTAAAGCCTCAAAGCTCACCTCCAGTGACACACCTCCTCCAACAAGGCCATACATACTCATCCTTCCTAAATAGTACCACCAACTGGTGACCGAGCATTCAAATATATGAACCGATGGGGGCTTTTCTCATTCAAATCACCACAGTAAGTGAGAGTTATAGTCTCAGGTTTCAAAGAAACTTCTGTCTAGTGAATAAGGGAGACAACAGCATGATTAAAAAATGAGCTGGCTCATATACAGAAGTTGTAAAATTCCATAAAAAAGCATGAGGAACAATGACAGAGAATAAAAGGCACCAGAAGTTTCCTCTCTAAGGATGCTGACGTATAGCATCTCCAGGACCTTGAGGCAGAGGAACCAGCAAATGTGAAGTGCCCAAAATGGACCCGCTTGTAAGGTGGCCACAGAAGGTAACATGTTCTCTGTGAATGTCTGTATGGGATTGTTACTCAGCCTGCCACCATTGTGCACCAGACAACTGACCATTGAGTTTGACAAATAAGAGTACATGGTGAAGAGAAACATTTTTGTCAGGAAAGAAAGTTTCAAATTGGATGAGGACAGAAATAGGTAACCTGTGCAGACAAAGCTTTGGAGAAGGTCTAGGTTGATGTGTGCTAGCTTGAGAAGATGTGGAGAGGCAGGTAAAAGTGTGTCAACACTGATATGACAGAGAGGTTGAGACTGGCCCTACAGGAGAACTGGACATTGAAAAATAGAAGAACAGTGATAAGCTGTTTAGAGCTTGTTTGAATCCTGAAGTCAAGACTTTGGAATGAAAAAAGAAAATGACAACTTTCTGAAGGTATGCTCTCGTATAGAAAGAGGAAGATGGCTGCATTCATTCATGGAGGTGAGGTAGATAAAAGGAGCCATTGTACTTACAAAAGTGATCAGAATATTGAAATATAGAAAGAAATGTAAGCAAGAAATGAGGCTCTCTTGAGAATATTATGAATAGCGAGCTATTGGGAAGATCATGAAGTAGAGTCCAGGATAGGCTGAAGGACTTTTATAGCAGAGATAACCGAGCTCAGAAACCAGAAAGACAGGTTAACTCAAGGGTATGATATTGGCAGCTGAGATGTTAGAGGCACTGTATTGATCTAGGACAACACAACTATTGAACTGAATAACTGGAGTAGATGGAAATAAAAAAATCATTTGTGATAAGTATTACTTATCTTAAATGGTAAATAAATTGAGATGTCAGGGAATCAAAATTGTATTTTATGATACACCCTACAACATACACTTCATTTAGTGTGTGTGTGTGTGTGTGTGTGTGTGTGTGTGTGTGTGTGTGTGTGTGTCTATGCATGCACAAACCCTGCCCTGTGTGTGAAGGTTCAGGAGGTCAGGCTTGGCCGCAAATGCCTTTACCAGCTGATCTGTCTTACTAGCCTGAGAAACTGTCTTCCTAGGATTACCGAGGGCTAACAAAAATTGGGATGAGACAAAGACTGAGAACAAGGAACCAAGGTTTGAATTAAATGAAGAAGAGTGATGGAGAGACAGTGATAATGAGGAGGATGACGCATCCAGGCCTATGTATTTCAAAGGACGATGCTTCTGAAGAAAAAGAGGAACAGTCAATTGAAGGTAAGAGAGGGACACCAAAGTACCTTCTCTCTGGGCCTCTGATATTCAGTTCTGTGGAGAAAAAAATAAGTTCTGATGGTCTAAACTTTAGCATCTAAAGAGAAATATCTTCAGAAAGCCGTCATGTTCCAGAATGGACACAAGGAGAATGTTACAGAGAGACACTGATGTTCGGAAGTTCTAGAAGTCAGATCAGGTTTACATAGAACTATGGCAACGAGTGCCTGGGTGACAGTCGACAAGGAGGATGCTGGGGACAAGGGGAGGTGTGTGTGCTAGGTGGGGCCTGTTGGCATCTTGGAGAAGCATGGATTCTGATGTTCAGATCTGGGTCTTTCTCCATTATCAGTGGTGGCAACTCTCTTGAAGTCTTCTGATATCTTTAGTTTCTGCCGCTTCTGACTTCCGTCTTCCCACGAAATGCTTTGACTTCCTCTACTTGGTCTAATTCTATCTGTCTTTATCATTTGTCCTAAAAGCCACATTTCCTGCAAAGTCCGCTCTGGTCCTTCTAATCAGAAATGACTATTTCTGCTTCTGAAATTATGTTTGGAGAACGGAATATGGGATTTGAAAAGGAATGTTTTCACACATTTCTCAGAAGAAAATCTCCTGTGAATTCTTGAGGTAAGACAATAAAGACTGAATGGAGTTTCCTGTATTTCCCAGGTCCCCTCACTTCCTTTCCAGGAAGGGTAAATACAGTTGTTGCTAAGGACTGGGACTCCAAGTGGATGGGCAATGGACTCCTGCTTTGGAGAGAAGTGGTAACAAGGTGTTGTTGGTGAAGAGGAGTTAAAGAAAGAGTGGAACTAGAAGGGGAACTGAGATGACAAGAGGACCTGAGCTCAGAGAGTTCAGATGCCTGACATCATCTGGGAACCATAGAATCCTCTTTCCTGAAGCCCGATTTTCGTCCTCTTCTGTGACGGCGTATCAGCTCACCTGCACCAGAGCCTTCCCCTGTCTCTGGGTGCTGGGTGAGATGTGCCTTCAGTAACTTGAGATGCTAACTCCACTGCTTTCCACGGTCTCCAACAATTAACACTCCATGTATACAGTACATTCTCAAAATAAGTCACCGAGTTAACAAAACACCCTGTAGGGTATGTAGGACAGGAGTGAGCCTCCATCCTTTAATACTAGAGGTGACCCCTGTGTTCTCACCACCCTTGCTGATGATGGAACCTAAAGTCAAGCTTATACTATGCAAATAAGTACTCTACACTGAGCTACATCCCCAGTAAGGTGATTATTTGTTTATGTAAATATTGATAGATGGAGGGGTCAATAATCCAGGCATGCTGCACTAGTATATTTGATTTTAACTCAGCTATGTGGCTCCCTTGAATACGTAGAGTTAGAGTTTCTTGCTAAGGTGAAATGTTACCAAAAGGCAAGGTGAGATGTTATGCATCCATGCAAGGTAAGATGAAGCATCTATCTGCAGAGATTAGATAAACGATAAACCAAAGGCGCACAAAATACTTTCCTGATATGATCACTACAGCAACCTTGCAAAGGTTGGATCCATTGTGTGGACACCACCTGATGATTAGTATGTAAAACCTAAAGTACAGTATTCCTCTAGTGGGGTTGGAACTATGAGTAATCCGCCCTGATTTTCCAACAGTAATTAATTTACTATTTTTGAATTACCTTTACAATATAAGAGCTTAGTAAAATTCCAACTTTATAATAACACACCAAGTACTAGCATCCATCTCATCTTTATTACAAAGAAACACATATTTAAAAAAAGAGTTTCTTGTTTGTCCCTGGTGAGGAGGAAGGGTACTCTTGAGGACAGATGGCACCAGTGACCATCCCTTCACTGTGTCCATTTTACTTGGAGGGCAAAAGGTCTTTGGCAGAATCTGGGAACTCCACAAGTTGAATGTCACAGCTGAAGACATTGTTTTTTTGAGTCCCTTGTTAAATGTCATTGAGTAGGAAGCTGGGAGATGACTAAGGAGTTGAACTGGGAAACAGGAGGGAGGCGACGCTGCACGTGGCTCCTTCCCATCATCCTAGTCCCACTGCTAGCCCCTGCTCAGCTCTCACCAATCGCTTTCCTGACACCTGCAACTGGGAGTTCTTGGGTAAATTGTGATTACTTCAATGATACCTAAGGGTACCTGGATACATCTACCACATGGACTTGAATGACATTTGCTCTCGTAGGCTGTCAGGTTTGGAGGATCTGAGGCATCCTCATGTCCTCCAAGTGAGACTTCTTCCAAGTTCTGCATGTTGGAGAATCTTAATATATGTTAAGATTGACTTAATTAATTTCTTCTCTTGGAAGTCAGGTCAGGGTTTCCATTAGGATGGTGGGTTGTACCCAGAAGGGAGGGAGTCAGCATTTCTCTCGAGCTGAGTGTTACTTGCTTGTTTTGTTAGTGAACATTCATCGTCTTTACATTCAAGAAGCTTATATTTTTCTGTATTATATATTATAATTCAATAAAAAAATACAAAGGAAGGAAGGGAGATGGTAAAGGAAGAGCAGAGAAGAAAGCCTGGCCAGAAAGCTAGACTGAGAAGCTTGAGCTTGCTACTGTAGGCAATTGCAGGTCACTCTGTGTTATGTACCGAGCGGTGTCAATACCCTAAGCATGCTTAAAGGGTGATCAGTTTGGCATTGGACAGCAGTTTTGACAGACTAAGACAAAGAAGAAAATTACCCAAATCCTGGATAACGAGGACTCAGAATATATTGGGTTGATGGTGACATTTAAAAAGATAACAGGAGCCATTCACTACATAAGGAACCAGCTTTAAGATAAACCATAGAACATTCAGCACATGTATGGGATGATATGCATATGCTAATGTTTAATACAACATTACACCCTAGTTTGGCTTCTGTTGTAATGAAATTTCTCACTCTTGTCAGTTGGGGAAGGGGCAAGACAATCTATTTAGACAGGCCAATTCTTATTCTCAGAGATGTGCCAGTGTCTACTGGTACATAATGTCTATTAATGTTTACATATTCAATAAACTAGTAGTGTGAGTCCTGACCATTTGTTTTGTTTTGGTTTTCAATACATCCTTATAATGCTGTCTAAAACACTTACCTTGCCAGGAAGACACTACTAACTGTGTTAGGACCAGTTTGAAGCACCAATTTGATGGCTGAGTATTTGATATTGAAGAGACTATTGTTTTCTCTGGCACAGAATACAGATTTTAGGGATTAGATTGAACAGGTTGACGCTTACACTTCTGAAAAACAATATGAAAAATAGCTTGGCCTGGGGCCCTTAGTATAATTTATATTCATGTATAACATCCACAATCCAAATTAAACAAACTCAGAATGACACAAATTTGCTGAAATGTAATGCAAACTAAGCATGTCCATATTTCTTCTAGGTCAACAGAATGTTGATTTTTAAATTCTCATTAGGCACCTCATTTAATTTCTGCATGATGATCCAATAAGGAGAAATAGATGAATCATTGACAACTGACTTTTTCCAGCCTCCCCACCCAGGAGGAAAATAAAGGTTTGTGCTCTGGGATGAGGAAGGAGTTAATCCCATCGCATAGCTTGCATTAATCTATCATAATGTGCACAAGTAATTTGTGTGAACTGGGCTAATTGTATCATCATTACTCAGCTTTGCTCTTATACCAGTCACAGATGCACCATCTAATTTTATTAAGTTCCTCACAGACCAGGAGAATCTTATTGAGAAGCCAGTTCTCTGCTCATTAGCAGTGACCTTATAGTTTGTTTACTTGGACTTTGCTTTTGCCTCCTGCCCTCAAGTTAACATACTTTTGTTTCATAATCTATACTGTCACTGTGCCCTCTTGACCCAGAAGAGCGGCAGATGAATGGAAGCATTGATGCCAACTTTATAGCCTCTGCAATGGGCAGCATGCTTTAATTCCTATCACTGGGTTCTGGTCTCTTTGGGAATAAGGGAGAGAAGAGAAGGCCAAGAATAAAACAATTATTCCAGGGCTTCAAGGGGCCACCATTAAGCATTGTCATATGTAATATAACCAAACTGTCCATGACATAGAGTGAGTCTCATGTAGATAGCCATTAGCTCTTGTATTTTGAGGACCTCCTCTGCAATCTTGTTCTCTTTCTCAAGGCTCTGACTTAAACACAATTCTAATTTCCTACCCCTATTTAAGAAGAGCAGGATGTGTGTGTGTGTGTGTGTGTGAGAGAGAGAGAGAGAGAGAGAGAGAGAGAGAGAGAGAGACAGAGACAGAGACAGAGACAGAGACACACAGAGAAAGACAGAGAGACAGAGAGAAAGGGAGGAGAGAGGGAGAGAGGGAGAGGGAGGAGAGGGAGAGAGGGAGAGAGGGAGGGAGAGAGGGAGGGAGGGAGGGAGGGAGGGAGGGAGGGAGAGAGAATAACTAGCTAGATGGGTGAAAAAAGAGAAGGCTTCAGCTTGCAGAGCCAAAAAAACAGTGTTCATAATCTGTCAACTCCAAGATGAACAAGGGTACTGTCTACACCTAGACACAGCCCAATGAGAAATAGACTCTGAAGTTCAATGATTAACAGATTAAGAAATAAACTCTAATTTTGCACAGTAGTAACCCTATCAAACTCACACTTGCACAAGTTGTGCAAGAATTGAAATATGCACAGTTGAATTGTATTCATCTGTAAAGGACAATGCAATAATCATGTCTGCAGGAAAACGGAGGGCTCAGAAGTCATTTGTTATACAAAATAAACTGGACTCAGGAAAAATATCCTATGTTCTCTGGATTCTATATCTAATCTGACTATACAGATTATATACCTGTAGGATATATATTACATACCTTTATTATGTATAAATATAAATTATATCTATATAAAACACATGACAATAACTTTATGATTAATTTAAGGAACATGGTATGAATTCTGATCCAGTTGTCTCCTAACTGTGATCTTGGGCAAACTGCTCTGCTTTTTTTGTCTCAATTTCTTATACTTGGAATGAAATAGAGTGATATCACATGACCACTGCTGAAGAGTAAACAAATCAGTGGTGCTGGTGTATGCCTGAAATACATCTTATTATTAGTATGTACACCCTGCTTTTATTCTCATTTTCTATTAGTGAAAATTCTACATAAAGTTGGGTTCTTAAATAAACACTACTATAAAAAAGATCTAAAGACTCTAGTTCCAATGGGGAAGGAATCTAGATTCCTAAATAAGCTTGAACTGCATTTTAGAGTCATTTCAAGTCACTGTCACCTATATTTATACACTGAACTTTTCTTAGATGAGTTTGAATCTCTAAGGTATAATTTCAGGGTTAATTTCAACAGAATATCTGGAGTTCACCAAATGTCTTTACAGAAACATAGGGTATTCTGATACCCTGTGTCTGGTTGTATTGTTTCCTCAATTTTAGATTCAAGTTGTAACTTTTAGTAGCCAAGGGACAGCACCACTCTCAGTGTGGACTCAGTAAGCTTCTATGATTGGATGTAGTGGAAGGAACTTATCCTTACCAGCTGATAGTTTTTATTTTTTTAAATTATAGCTATAATAGATAGCAGAGTTGATTCAAAAGTAAAGTAGAAATAGGGACCACTCTTTTCCCAGAATAATAAATTCCTGAGGAATTGGGTCTTACTTTGTGTTCTAAGTGTCTACATTTCCTATACTGTTTAATATAACATCCAACGCCTATGTGTATCATATAAACCTTGAAATGTACCTACATATAGAATTCTGAAGACTTTGTATGAAAATATAGATGAAGGTAAAATATATCTTCATTAATTTTCTTTATTATTTGTATATTTAGAGTGTTAATGTTTTGTATATGTTGGTTTAAATAAAATACATCAGACTAATATCACCTTTCTTTTTATTTTAAAATTGAAATGATAAATGTGTCTTACATGTTTCTGTTGGATGCACTGGTGTGACACAGTCCTCAGTCCTTCAGCTGAAAACCAGCCCCCTCTTTCCCTCATTGTGTGGAGATGGGAACCAAGAAAAAGAGTTCAAATAAAGCCTTGGTACAGAGCCAAAATGGTGACCGTAATTCACTTTGACAATACTTGCTATGTGTGCTGTCTTCTTACTCTTCATATTTTTAATTATTACTTAACTTGGAATTGGGTGAGAGGGGTGGGGGAAGCAGAAGGACAGAGGGTAGAAATAACACAGCCATTTCCGTTCTCTAAGGATCATCAGTATTGTTTACATCAGATTACCTAAGGAGTTGAGACAGGCGATGCATATAATTTAGGCAAAGGCAAATTATAAGGGGAAAGATTATTTAACATAATCACTTGGATATTCACATATTCTCTATGATTCACCCAAATCCACCAGTAATTATAAAACTCTCTTGGAAGTATTCCTAACAACGATCTGTCTGTTTGGATGTCAAGGCCATGTCTTATAAGGCCCACTATTGAGTGGTGGCCTCCTGTTTGGTACTGATGTCTTTTGTTCAATTTCTGTTGTGAAAAGCCAAAAGGAAGCAGAGGGTGGAGGACCCATTGCAGAGGAGTTGCCACCAATAGCCCAGGATGGGATTTTCTTTTGAGCAAGTAAAAGAGGTAGTGTCTTAAACTGAATAACTGAACTGCAAGCTACAAGCTCACTGTCTGTCCATCTGTCCATCCATCCATCCATCCATCCATCCATCCATCCATCCATCCATCC
>CABHPR010151574.1:39799-51409 GCA_902168415.1 Peromyscus melanophrys | reverse complement strand
TCCATCCATCCATCCATCCATCCATCCATCCATCCATCCATCCATCCATCTATTTATCTATCTACCTATCTTTATATAGGTCTGTATCCCAAAAGCTTTCCAGAGTCTATTTGAGGGCAATGACTTGATCTGTACTGATAAGAGCCTATTTTTAGTCTGTTTCTCATTTAGTGTGATGTTCATAGGACAAAACTACAGGCAAAGCCGGGCGGTGGTGGCGCACGCCTTTAATCCCAGCACTCGGGAGGCAGAGCCAGGCAGATCTCTGTGAGTTCAAGGCCAGCCTGGTCTCCCAAGCGAGTTCCAGGAAAGGCGCAAAGCTACACAGAGAAACCCTGTCTCGAAAAACCAAAAAAAAAAAAAAAAAAAAAAAAAAAAAACACTACAGGCAAGTTGACGTGCTTGGCTCTGAGCTGTTAGTTCTAACCCTAAGGGTATCACAGTATCACAGTGTATAGAACACCTCTGAAATGGGTTACTTTCCTCAAGACCAAAACACTCAGTGCTTTGAAATTTATCTAACCCTGTGATTTCAGACAAGGGATTGTGAGCCAGCCTGTGGGATACCACAGCTCAGAACTAGGGAAGTAGCTACCAAGCTCCCTACCTCCTCAGTCACTCCCCTTACTCAGTCACATTTCCTAGAATATTCTGGTCTTCTTGTTTTAGTACCTGTCCACACAATTCCACACTAACTTGAAGGTAACTCTATGCAGGCTGGGATCGTTACTAGCTGTGTTTGAGATACAAGCAACACATGCTGGGGTAACACATACCGTCTCTCTATGATGTTCCCAGGCTTCACAAGCCTGCACAAGCAAAAGCAGTTACATGTATCTGCTCTCAAGTCATGAGAACAGATCAAAGGTATACAGAATCTTTTAGTACAATTACAGAGAGGAAAAAAATTCTCCTGAGCTATGAGAAAAGAGCAATGGGAGATTCTCTTACTATGGTTGTAAATTACTTTGAGAAACTATGCACTAATCTCATCTTTTGAGACAACTTGAAGGCTCTTTAATTCCTTCTAAGAAAATTTCAATTCATTTCTATGAAAACAAGGATTTTGAAAGAAATTGACAGCAAAAAAGTATGATTGTATCTGAATTATCTTACCCAAGAAATAAAAAGAAAATTGACTCTGTCCCTTTAACACTTGAACTTCTCTTGCTTTGGTGAGAGAATTTCTCTTTTCTCTCTAAGCTTCTCCTCAGTACTATTCCCACCCCTGTTCCAGGTGGAGAGATCATATTCCCTGCTGCTTCCTGCTCTTCAGGTTGGGACCTCACTCTCCTTGGGGACAGAAGAGGTGACAGCTAATCAAAGGGGGTGTATGCTTTTCTTGTCCCTTAAGAAAGGACCTTCCATTTCTCTCTGTGGACTTGGGGTAAAATACGTAACTCTTCAGGTTGTATAGATTTATATAGATTACAAAGTACATCATTTTGATTCCAATATCGGAGGACTGCCTGTTTGCTTTTGAGCCTTACTGCTTTAGTAATCATTTGGAACTCCAGCAGAGCCAGCCCACGTAATACGAACAACATCATGTTTCTCTCAGAACTTGGAGAGTTTCATTTATACTTACCAAGTTGATTGGGATTTTTTTCTTCTTTTTTTCTTTTCTTTTCTGTATGGGACTGTCCGAGCCAATAGCTGGAAATCCAGAAAGGTTTATGTTGCAATCAGGTTCCATCTCAAGTGCTCCAAAGAGGTGGACAGCTAAAACTCCCATTCCAGATGCAGCAGGCTGGGTGTGCAGAGTCATCCTGGTGGTCTTTGCTGGAAGTTCATCTATATTATGACAGAGTTTTCTCTTTTCCTTTGGGCCACCACTGAGGCCTGAGTTTCTCACTGCCCACCTGCCTCATCGGATTCCCTTCAGCAATGGATCTGAGAACGACTCCAAGCAAACTTCACGGGGTGTTTCCTCCCAAGACTTAGGCGATTGCTGTGTGCTTCTTAGTAATGAGCTTACCATAGGGCTATGAAAAACACAACAGCATGGTCCATTTTGCCATGATTCCCTTTCTTTGTGTTTTTTTAGGGATGAATGCAGATAAGTTCTATCTTAACTGAGTTGCCCTCTCAAGATTATCAAAGAAAGGGCATTTGTGGTGATATTTTATTTGTGCTGAAATGTGGTGATATTTTATTTGTGCTTTAATAAATGAAGTTTGCCTGGAGATCAGAGGAAAAAGGCAAGCCATTTTAAGTAAACAAAGAAGTCAGGTAGCAGTAGCACACACCCTTAATCCTATCACTTAGCAGGCAGGATCTCTGTGTGTTCAAGACCACACTAGGGAACAGAGCCAAGTGTAGTGACACATGCCTTTAATCCCAGCACCAACCATAGAGTTCTGGAGGCCTGTACAGACAGGAAGTGACAGAGCTGGGCAGGAAGAGGAAGTGATGTAGCTAGACAGAGAACAAATCTGATGGCAGAACAGCAAGGCATATAAGCCTGGATAGACAGGAAGTCGCTCTTTTTGGAAGCTGCAGAGTTGGTGAGGTGAGGTTCGGTGGTGGCTTTCCCTATTTCCCTGATCTCTAAGGCTTTCACCCCTATATTTGGCTCTGTGTTTTTTATTTAATAAGACCATTTAGAAATTCATCTACAGGCATTCTGGGTATTTATCCATGATGTGAGTTCGATGAGCTTTTTGCAGGAGGTGGTAGTTTGGGTTGGAATTTTGTTTGATTTTTTTTCTATCAGTTTCACTCTACCAAAATCTTTAAAAAGATAAACAAAAATTTTTTCCTTAACCCAAGCACGTCTCCAGCTGGCCCATATGCACGTCCTTGGGTTTTCATATGCTCCAGCTGAATTGTGTTCACTCAGCTCAAATGATGGCATTTTCAAACTCTGAGTCTGTGAGCCACTGCCCAGCAAGAGCAGTGACCCAAGAAAGCCCAGCTCTGCTTCTCTGGGAGGCTGACTCAGAGTGGAAATAAGAATTCGCCACACATTCCTTCTCAACGAAAATCTACAGTAGGAATTCTTCTACTCATTTGTTTGTTTTAAGCACAACACACGCTGCCACTCTAAGTGATGATGTCTGTAGGATGTAGTTCCCTTCTCGTTCCTGCAATGTTTCCATGGAATCTACTTCATATCATATAACACTTACTTTTTAAAGTATTTTTAGTATACTCAGGGTTGTGCGATCACCATACTACCTAATTCCAGACTTTTCCATCTTATCACACATGTCCTCTGCCTTTCTCCTCCCCTACCTTCCCCTGGGAACCAGGGGCCTAATTTCTGTCTGTATGGATTTGCCTAGTCCAGGCATTTCCTGTGAATAAAACCACATAACATGTAGCCTTTTGTGTTTGCTTTTCTGATTTCTCTTCCTTCCTTCCTTCCTTCCTTCCTTCCTTCCTTCCTTCCTTCCTTCCTTCCTTCCTTCCTTCCTTCCTTCCTTCCTCCCTCCCTCCCTCCCTCTCCCTTTGTTCCTCCCTCCCTCTCTCCCTCCCTCCTGTCCTCCCTCCATCTTTTCCTCCCCCTCCCCCCTCTTTCTTTCTTACAGTTTCTGTTCGTATCTTCCCAGTTATCCTGGAACTAAGTGATCCATAGTTCTTAGATAATATGATCCTTCTGTCTCAGCTTCCCAAGTTCTGGGATTACAGGTACATGCTACCTTATCCAGCTTGTTTATTTTTTCAGTTAGGATAATGGAGGCTAGGGAGATGGCCCAGCAGTTAAGACCATTTGCTGCTCTTGAAGGGGACCTTAGTTTTCCAGCACCCACATGGCAGCTCACAACCACCAGTAACTCTCCTTTCATGAAACCTGACGCCTTTGTCTGCCTTTAGGGTTCCTGCACATAAGTGGTACACATAAACGCATGTAGTTACACACACACACACACACACACACACACACACACACACACAACCACACGGAAAATCTTATCTGGCTGTTGAGATAGCCCAGCATGGAGAGATTCTCACCATGAATTAGTACAATGTCTGCAAGGTATATCAATGTTACAGCATAAAATAATAGCATGGTTGTGTTCACTGTATGGCTAAAACGGTTTACCTATTCAGTTAAGAGATATTGAAGTTGCATCCACTTTGGGGGCTGTTTTAAATTAATGTTACTATGGACATTTGGAAGCCCTTTTTGTGTGTGAATCTAAGTTGTTTCGCTTGTGTTTGAAGTGGAGTTAAATCCTACAACTATATGTTTAATTTTGGGATCAATGGAAAGTGAAAATTCTAAGGTTTTTTTTTCAACCTTGGGCTTGTTGTTATCTTTCTCTAAATTTATGTATTTTTCTAAACCTACCATAGATACCCAAATGAGTACATCATGACTAACACTCATGCAGGGGTTTATATAAAGTCCCTTAATGACTAATGATATTATACATCTGTTATGTCATTGTAATTTGCATGTCTTTTGAGAACTATCTATTGAAATTTTTTCTATTTTTCAACCGTGCTGCTCCGCTTTTTAAGATCAAGTTTAATAATTCTTTCTATATTCGGAGTACTAGACCTCTATGGGATATATGGTTTGAAGATAGTTCTCTCCATTCCGAACACTGTTTTTTTTTTGTTTTTTTGTTTTTTTTTTTAATTAGGTCCAAGTGCTTGGGGGCCTATTTTGTAAAATTAAATCTATTGTGAAATACAACTTTATGAAATGGATGAATAACAAAGGTTCTTTACTGAAAATGAGATGGGATCTCTTACTTCAGGTCATAGCAGCAAGGCTTCTGCCACACTGGACCTCTGTAGCATCTTCTGAAGCCAGGGAGTTTTTAGGGCTGATTTCTTTCTTTCTTTTTTTTTTTTTTTCATTTTTCTTTATTAAGAAATTTTCTACTCACTCTACATACCACCCACAGATCCCACCTCCTCCCTCCTCCCACCCCCCAGCCCTCTCTCCCAAGCTACCCCACATCCCCACATCCCCCAAATCAAGGTCTCACATGGGGAGTCAGCAGAGCCTGGTGCACTGAGCCTAGGCAGGTCCAAGCCTTAGGGCTGATTTCTAAATGAAACATGACCTGCCAAAAATATGAGTCAATGAATGTGTAAAAGAATTTGTAAGCTGAAATGCACAGACATTGGAGTCTGAGATCACAGACAACCAGAGCAAGGACATTAAAGATTATCTTGACCAGTGCCATCTCATGTCACTGTATGAACTGAGATTGAAAAGAATAATTTTTTGTGCTGTTTCCTGGGAACTACGCTAGTCCTTGAGACTCAAGGAAGCCTTTGAAGTCCAGACTGTCATAATGATTCTAGGACTTTGCACACTTACACTGTACATGTACCATGGTGTCATCATTTTAACAAATAATGGGATATGTGCTCCTATATTCTTATGTTATATGATTTTCTCAGATTTATGATACACCTACATAAAATACACATTTGTATCTTGCATATCTATCATATACCTGTCATCTTATTAATACACAGCAGTGCATAGTTCTTAGTGACACTTGATTTTTGAGAATATAAATGTGTCCAGAGACCAAATGTTTGAGTGTTCACTTCTAGAGATCAAATAACATAATTATCTCTATTTTCTGAATCATGCTTTCTTTCCACTATTCTAGAAAGAAAACAAAGCTTTTAAAAAGTATGTAGTACATAGCTTATACTATATACTTAAACCTTAAACATGCACAAGTAACAATTAGGAAAACTGATATTTTATTCATGTGATATTCAGCTTAAAAATAATTTCAAAATTTGGCTTAAAAATGTACTGGGGCAAGGAATAGAGCAGAAATAGCTCTTCATAAGCCCCAGATAACTTCCAAGCTCAATATTTTCATACACTAATGAGTGTTTTTACAAAATTAGATTTTTATCTCTCTCCTGAGTATTTCATTCCTAGAGAAATTTTACCTTAGAAATTTCTCCTTCCTCAAGAAACAAAAAGGAGAAAATGTTTCAAGAATGATGAGAGAGTTCTCAAAATATGAAATTCTCCATCAGTGCAGAGATAAAATTAAACTAATTTCTATTTAGACAGATGGATGTAGACACATGTATAGAATGGAAAAGAGATCCGCACCAGGAATCAGATGCTTGTGGCAAAGTGTATTTTTGGAATTTGCCTGCTTGCTCTATCCTTCCGAAACCCAATCCTATTTGGACTATGTGACACAGATCGAGAGCTTCATAGGACTGTGGATCTGGTACAAAGAAGTGTTGCCTATGTGGACTTCAGGCCCTTTCTAAGCCTTTTGACTTATTTAAGAGCTCCAACTCTCTTTCTCTCTCTCTCTCTCTCTCTCTCTCTCTCTCTCTCTCTCTCTCTCTGTAAGACAGAGAGACACACACAGAGAGAAAGAGACAGAGAGAATGGGGAGGGAAGGAGGGAGAGAAAAAGGGAGACACAGAGAGAGAGAATTGAGAGAAATAAAAATACGGAAGCAATGTCACATCCCTGCGTTCTGCTCCCATCTCTAGCCACCCATGAATTTGGGGGTGGTGTCCAGTGGAAGCATTTACAGAAGACAAGACCTGAGTTACAGGTCAGGGTTAGAAAGAGTCAGCATGGAGAGCATGCTTGTAGCTCTTCATGACTTCCTGGTACTACAAGGAAAAGTGGGGATGTAGCATACAAGATCCAAGAAGCAATGTCTTTCAACCTCATAGCTTCAACTAACTGTAGCTGACATAGCACAAACGTCCACATGTTATCTTCATACTTGACTTTCTCTTGTCAGTTTCAGACTGGGATCTCTACCTGCATACTCAACAGCTCCTTTTGGCTCTCTTAAACACCTCAAATCCAACATCTTGAAAACTCAGTTACAACTTCTACCTCATTGCCAGTATTGATATGTTAGAGGTAGCATCATTCCTGAGATCAGTAAGAGTGACGTTTCCACCTGGAAGTTTAATAGGTATCTCAGACTTAACAAGGATGAAAGAAACTCAGATTTTGATGGCTGAAAGAAGCCAAGAGATTGGAAGTGGCCTTATACAACAAATATCTACCATAACTGCACCAAGCAATGTGGATATAGGCTGATAAAATCTCTTTGCAGTATTTGCTTTTATGAATGCTTTTGGAGTGAGTAAAGTTTTTTCTCTTGTAAAACTCTTAGAGATTTCTGAAAGTATCCCTTATTCCTTTCCCATACCACATTTAATGTGCTGTTCAATAAATACAGAGAAAAGCCCTTTGTGGGGGACAGACACAGGAATAGACGCAACTCACAGAAATCAGGCACACACACACACAAAACAGACATATTGCAGATAAGCTAGTTACTGTAAACTACAGACAGACAGAAGGCAAAGGGAGAGAAATAGAGAATTCAACTTGGATTCACTCTTGGTTAAAATAATCTAAGGGGAAGTACATTTTGGTGTCTTTGAAGTTAATGCATTAACCGATGCAACCAATGATCTTGTAAACATCTCATGTCTTCTGCCACAGGAATCATCTACTCTTCATGATGCGCTAGAGAGAATTTTTGAATTCAGAATTGCCCCAGAAACATCCCATGAGATACAGAATGAAATCAAAACTCCTTCCTCTGGCTTGCAGAACTCTACATAATTTGGTCCTCTCTACTCCTTGAAGTGTATCATATTCCATTCTTCATTTACCCACCTTTTATGGCCACAGGGGTCCTCTCTGATCCTAAAGATGACAAATAACTCAGAGGACTCCTAGTTAAAATGTTTTTTTAAATCAGTAGACTTTGTGGCTGAATAACATTGTGTTGTATATAGACACCACATTTTCTTTACCCGCTGAGCATCTCACCAGCTGCTATGCAGCACATTTTCTTTATCTATTCAGCCAGTGATTGGTACCTAAGCTGATTCTATATCTTAGCTATTAGAAACAGTATTGTAATAGGTAGGGCAGGCAGGTATCTCTTCGTTGTGCTAATTTCATTTCCTTTGGTTAGATATATAATATGATCTATAATAATTAAAACTAGAAGTGGGATTGCTGGGTCATATACCTATCTGTAGTTTTACTGAAGAACTTTTATTATGTTCATCACAAGAACCATGGATGAGAGTACCTCTTCCTTCATTTCTCTGCCAACATTCGAGAAATCCTGTTATTTTCAGCAAATGGATAAGATAGGAGAATACTATGTTAAGTAAAATAAGCAAGGCACAGAAAGACATGGACCATATGTTCCTTTTCATATGTAGAAGCTAAATAAAGCTGACCCAAATTTAGAACACTGATTACTCAAGGTTGGGAGTATGGGGAGGGAGAGTATGTAAAAGGCTCGATTTGATGATTGGTATGCTGGATACATTTGTTGGAATATTACAAAGAAAACTATTAATAACATAATTAATACATGTTAATGAAAGTAGAAGAAAATACCACAATAGACTGATGATTAGAGACATTTTATAGAAAAATTCAGCAGAAAGTAGTTTCTATATCCTGCCCACAATTTTTCCTATTGCTAATCTCTTACATTCATATCATAATATGTTAGGTTAATGAACTGATATTGACATGTTGTTAACTAAAATCCAGAACTCGCCCTAGGTTCACTCTTTGTGTTCATTTCTGAGTTTGTCCAATGTATTATAGCATGTGCTTATTGCCTGTTTGTTCTCTTTCTTTGGAGATAATGGCACCATACAGAGCAGTTCACTGCCCTAAAAACCCCTTCTAGTCCCTTGATTCAACTTCATACTCCATCAAAACCTCTGATACCCATGGCCCATTTTATTATGTCTATAATTTTGCCTTTTCAAGAATTCTGTTCAGTTAAAATCAAAGTAAGGCTCTCTAATCTCATTTGGTGGACTGATTGATAGCTCATTTATTCTTGTCACTAAATACTATTCAACTCACTATCTGTTCACCTATTGAAGGGCATCATTTTACTTCCACAATTGGGTTGTTGTGACTAAAGTTACTATGGGCATAAATGCCAACTCGTTTGGAAAAGTAACAAGGAACATGTATCATATGCTAAGACTATTTTTAATTTTATAAGAAACTTTCAAAGGGTCTTTCGAAGTGGCTGTGCTAATTTGCATTTCCACCAGCAACAAATGAGTGCTTTTGTTGGCCTGTGTCCTTGATAGCACTTGGAGTTATCAGTGTTTTGGATTTTAACTATCTGAATAGCTGCATAGCCTCTTTTAATTTGCAGTTCCCTGATGACATATATTGAGTATTTTCCCATATCTTACTTGTAACTTGTGCCTTGGCTCTGATGAGTGCCTGTGCAGAACTTTTTCCTGTTGTTTAATTTTTTCATTTGAAGTTAGCTGTAAGAATTCTTTACATAATTTCGTTACAAGTTTCATATTTCTGTATGTATGTGGTATGTCTTTTAATTATCTTAACATTTGGACAGAAGTTTTTAATTTTTGTCAACACATGCAAGGTCACTTGGTTTTTCTCATGTGTTAGAGTTTTATACTTTCATACTTTATTTTTGGGTTTGAATCCAACTGGAGTTAATTTTTATGATGTGTAAATCTTTGTCTACATTTTTTTGCATGTGAATGTCTGATAGTTTCAGCATCATCCACTGAAAAATGATAATCTTCAGTCTTTGCTCCTTTGTTGATGATCAGTTCACTCTATTTCCAGGGGCCAATTTCTGGATTCTCTGTTTTATTCTACTGATTATTTTTCTAGCATTTTGCTAAAACTTCACAGCCTTGAGGTTGACTATGGTAAGTCCTCATACTTCGTTCTCTTTTAATACTGTAGAGTTATCCAGAGTCTATTGCCTCTCCACGTAAACTTTATAATTATTTTATTAATAGTTACAAAAGACCTTTCTGGGATTTTGATTAAGTTGCACTGACTCCAAAGCACACCTTGGGATGAAATGACATCATAACAATATTGAATCATCCTACCCATGAGCCTGGTCTCTCTATTTTGAGGCTCTTTGATTTCCTTCATTAGAAAGATATTCCTCACTCATTTGTGAGCATAAGGATTAGCTTTAAGATGCAGTTGGTAATTATGCAGGAAACTGGCAGTGGGAGGTTCTCCTTTCTCCTCCTACCATCAGGTAAGTGCAGCCCTCACCCCTCGAAGAAGCTCCTTCCTGCATCAGATGGAGACCATTACAGAAATACACACCTGGTTCGAATGCAGAGAACAGCACATGATGGGGTTCCCAACCCCCACGCGATACATCTACAATGTAACCCTTGCACCTAAGGTTCAGGAAATATTGCAGAAAGACTGTAAGGGGCAGAGAACCAGACCTCTGCCACAAGATGGTGTCTTCTATATATGACAGAAAAGCTGCACCCATGAAATCTTAACAGAATGCTCATCTAAAGAAAACCTGCATAATTACAACACCAGCTAACATGTCAATAAAATGGGAAAATTTTCAGAAGGCCCTACCCCTGCATGAACTACAGGCAATTTATGACTGCTGAGAGACAGATAACGCATAAATATGCATTGAATACATACAATATTCTGAGTGCTTTCATAGATTGAGGGAACACAATAGAGAAGAAACCAAACAAACCCTTGCCATTCTGGAGCTCATGTTATGAGGATGGGCTGTAGATGCCAGACAACAAACCAAATTATATGTTAAACATGTTGTGTGTTTGACATGGATACACAAGATGAGAGAAAGATGAGTAGAAACAGGGTATAAGAGGGGAAATCACTATATGATGGAGTAGGGTAAGGAAAAGGACAGGTGATTCAAAACCAGAGGCTAAGGGGCAGGGGTGTCCAGCATGTCTGGTAGAGGCTGAAGAAGTAAGCCAGGCTGGGTGCAGAAGTCGTGGTGAAAAGTAAGTGGACAGGGGGTGGGATGAGGGAGTGGGCAGGGGGCGGGATGAGGGAGTGGGCAGGGGGCAGGATGAGGGAGCAGAGGTGCCAGGCCATGTAATCAGTCTATCCTTAGAGTGAAATGCGGGTCCTTGGCGATTTCAGACTGGAGAACTACGTGATCTGTCTTGTAGTACAAATGAGCACTATCTGCCAAGTGGAGTGTAGAAGCCTAAAGGCTCTGAGATTGGGGAGGGCACACAGAGCTCTACTTAGCAGAGCCAGGAGTATTGGCTGATACTTTCAATATGGTGTACAGGCAAGCCTTAGTTCTAATACCCCTTATAAGCTTACTAAAAAAACAAAATATTTAAATTAATACCTATTAGCCCTTGTAATATAATGTAACTCTTTAGTTTTGTAGACCAAAGATGGAGAAATGATCTCCCTAGGACAACACTGAAGAAACATTTGTTCTATCATCAACAGTGGTTCTAGTGGTTAGAGAGATGGTTCAGGGGTAAGTGCTTGCTCTCCAATCATGAAGGGTCGAGCTCAGATCACTGACAATCGTGTAAAAAGTCAGGTGTGGCCATGCATGTCTGTAATCCCGCACTGGAGACGGAGCATGGAAGACAGGAACATAGTGGGCTTGCTGTCCAACCAGTCTGGTCAATACACAGCTCCAGGCTCAGGGAGAGGCCCTGGCTCAGAAGATTAAGTTAGAGAATGAAAGAGAACACTCAATGCTCTTCCCTAGCCTCCCCATGTATACACCTCGGAGTGTGAACCCACACATACACATGTACAGCCATGCTCAACACACACACACACACACACACACACACACACACACACACACACACACACAC
>CABHPR010151574.1:13781-32668 GCA_902168415.1 Peromyscus melanophrys | reverse complement strand
ACACACACACACACACACACACACACACACACACACACACACACACAGATGGTAGTGATTGTGGAAGACCAGAGCTTGAAACAGAGTGAGCAGTATCTGTGAAAACAGTAGGCCAAATATGTCCCTGGAACTGGAAACAGGTTTAAATGACATCTAGTGATATCCATATGTGCTTTTGAAACACTATTTGCATTTCTAATTCTTAACAATGACATAAGCTTTGCATTTTCTAGTGTTTTCTTCAGGTTGCTTCATCTTTAGAACAATCTCTAACTAGACATCACAAATAATATCACACAGACAGGAATGAACGCTGAAACTCATTGATCAAGAGAATTCCCCCATGGTCATATCAGTTCTCTGATTCTCCTAGCTGCAATTGGATCTAAGAAGTAGACTCTCCTAAGTTTTAATATGAAGTAGTTCACATACACCTAAAGAACTTTCCACAATCCCAGGAATTTTAAGAAGCCAATATAATATATAGACCTGTGTAATTTTTAATAAAATCAGTGAGTGGGATTTCATATTTCAAAAAGAAAGAAAGCAGAATAGGTGTTAATTATTATAAAGGAAAACTGAACTTACAAAAATATGATAATGATTTAAATAAAACTGTTCCATACTTTGAAACAGCTTTGTTTAGGCATCTACACTAGCACATGTTAAGTGATCAAATTTATTGTACAAACCTGCAAACCCAGAACATATATTTTATTTCAGACAGTCAAGACTCTCACTAACTATTCATTAATTCATCTTTATAAGCCAACAGAAAAAAAAAGACAAACAAACCAAGGAAAAGAAAAATCTATGATCAGTTGTCAGGAGAGGAAACCTAAAAGTTCAACAAATCTGAGCTTGTAAAGAATGCTAGTGTCTGCCCTTTGCCCACCCTGCTTCCTGGACACAGCGTGCCCAGCCAGCGGTGGTAACCCCCAACCTCATCTCAGGGATGTTCCAAAGCATCCACGGGGAATGCTCTTGCCAATGGAATGCAAATGAAAGAGATGGGCGCAATTTCTGCAATTTGCCTACCAGAAAATCACTTTCCCTGACTTCTCCATATTTTAATATAAAAATATATTTGAAAAGTTAAACTCATGCGTAAGAAATAAAAAAATTGCAACCGTTACCTGATGTTTTTTACATGTATACATTGCATAATACGTTACCAGAGCATATATTTCTGTCTTCTCAAACTTCTAGTATTTCTTTCTGATGGATAATTTTTTTCTCCTCCTTGGAATTATACAGTATGCTATTATTGTCTGCAGCCACTCTCGGATGAGATAACACACTGGAGTTTTTGTCAATGAGTATGCATTGATTACATTTCTACCTTTCCTGCACCTTTACTCTCCCAGCCTATGATGGCCACCATCCAACTGTCAACTTTTACAAGATGAACTGCTTTAGATTTCACAAGCACATGGTTCAACACGGCACTGGTCTATGTTTAACTCATTTCACGCCCTAGAATGATTTCCATTTCCATATGTCTTTCTGAAAATGGCAGGATTTCATTGCTTTTATGGCTGGTTAGTATTCCATTGTGTATATGCACTGCATTTTCTTCATCCATTCATCAGCTGATCCACACGGGCTGTTTCCATTTCTTGGCTGTTATGAACTGAGCAAGCATGAGCATAGGGATGCAGCTGTCTCTCTGACATATTGATTTAATTTCCTTTGTCTATACACTGCTGTGGGATTGCTAAATCACATGCTACTTCTAGTTTTACTGTTTTGAGGAATCTCCATACTGTCTTCTATAACAAATGGGCTAATTTACATTCTAGCCAATAGTGTACCAGGATTCCCTTTTTGTCACAAGCTGAACAGTGCTTTTGTTATCTTAAGTCTTTTGGATAAGGACAATTATTGATTTAAATAAGATGGTGTGCCACTTTAATTTTGATTTGCATTTTACCAATGATTTGTGATGCTCAACCTTTTTTCCTGTAGCTGTTCACCATTTGTATGCTTTCTTTCAGGAATTGTCTATTTAGACTATTATTCATTTTAAAGTTAAGTAGTTTGAGTTTGTGCTATTGAATTTTTTAATATAAAATTTAAATTTTCCAGGAGCTGGAGAGATGGCTCAGCAGTTAAAAATACTTTCTGCTCTTTCAGAGGAACTGAGTTCAGTTCTCAGCACCCACATGGTTCGTCACAAGCCTCTGTAACTCCAGTTCCAGAGGATCCAACACCTTCTTTTGGCCTCTGTGGAAACTGCACACACATGGTGCACAGACACACATGTAGGCAAAATACTCACACACATAAAAATAAAAATAAAATCAAGAAATTCAAAGCATAATTATGCATTGTATTAAATATATGAACATGTGGGCAGTGATGGTGCACGCCTTTAATCCCAGCCCTCAGGAGGCAGAGGCAGGCGGATCTCTGTGAGTTTGAGGCCAGGCTGGTCTACAAAGTGAGTTCCAGGATAGCTAGGGCTATACAGATGGACCCTGAAAAACTAAAATAATAATAATAATAATAATAATAATAATAATAATAATAACATGTACATAATGTACAAAAACATAATTTGGAAGAATATATGCCTGATTACTGATAGTAGTTGTTTCTTGGGATTGGGAAGCAAGGTAAGGGAATGTTGCCTTGGAGAAAAATAAAAAGAGCTTCAATACTATCCAAAAGGTTTACTTTTCATAAATAAATACACTAAATCTGAAATTGCTAGTATTTATACATATGGACACTAGGTACAAACAGAAATATGCTAGACATGGATCATACCAGGGAAAGCTGATTGTGTATATCTTTTTCCAAACTCATCATTCAATGATTTCAAGGCAGTACCTTAAAACTAGCCATAGTAGAAACCAGGGCAACTGGTATAAATTCTCAATTTTCCCTCTCAAGAGCTGGCTGCTCACATGGACCAGGACAAGACCAGAAATAAAGCATCTATTTAGTTCATCCTGGTTCTTTTAAAATAAATTTTAAGAATTAAAAAACGTGAAAACTTAATTGATATTTTGTATAAATTTTTCAAGGATTATTTTTTTAATAAATCATTCTTTTAGCATGCCTTGCAGGAAGTAAAAACAATTTAAGCAGCTCTCTCTCACACTCTCAAAAAAAAAAAATCTAGCCAAAGGATTGGAAAGATGCCTCAGCAGTTAAGAACACTATTGCTTTTGCAGAGGACCCATAGTTCAGTGGCTCACAGCCATCAGTAACTCCAGTTCCAGGGGATCCAATGTCCTCTTCTGAACCCCAGGAACACTGCGTACACATGCATGCATTGGTCTTGATGCGCTTAAGGAAAAAAAGGGACCAATTTGGGTGGGTAGAGAAAAAAATCTGGGAGTAGTTGAGGGGTGGGTGAGTATGATAAAAAAAACACCTTGTACAAAATTCTTCAAGAACTAACACAATTTTAAAAAAGATTCTGGGCTTTGGCTTGATCTAATCAGAGTACAAGATACAATCATGACTTACTCCTCATTAAGCACAAGAGTGCTTTGCTGCCTGAAATTATTGGTATGATTGTTTTAAAGGAACTTTCTATTTTTGTTATATGATAGGTAGGCTGGATATGGCAGCTTGTGTCTGTAGTCCCAGTACTTGGAAGTTCCAACCAGCCTGGAACAATGGGAACTCCAAGCTAATCACAGCCACAAAGCACAATCCTGTCCGTCATAATTAGAATGACAACAAGATAAGGTAGTAAAGTGTAATACATAATAATTGAAAAATACTCATTAGAAAAAGAAAATCAGTTATTCATAATTTCACAGTCTAGAGATAATTATTAACAGGTTAAGAACTTTTCAGCTCTTTTGTATCTATATATTTTCCAAAAAATATTTGTTTACCTAGTTCTTTCTATTTAATATTATCCTTCCCTTATCTTTGTAGAAATCATTTTTGACAAGTGTGATTTTGTTTTATATCAAGCATTCTACTATGCAACTGTAATGGAGTTGATTTCCTCATCCTCATACTGTTTTGTAAATTGTCTGCAATTCACTCATGCAGATAGGTAATATATTCCTATCCCAGCAAGTCTTTGCATATAATCTCTTTTTCTTACTTTGGAATAAATTTTAATAAATCTAATTCCTGAGTCAAAATTTATGGAAACTCTTCAGGCATATTTTTCTGATTATCTTTATGGAAACTGGGTATTCATATGGAAAACTTGATGCTGTACATAAAACACATTTCAATGATATTAAATGTTTCCATATAAGTAAAACTTTGGAATGTTATAATAAAATTCATAAAAATATCTTTTTAAAAATTGGGGGGATTTTATTTATATGTATGAGTGTTTGTCTGAATGTATGTCTATGCAACATGTGTGTGCAGTGCCCACAGAGGCCAGGAGAGGGCATCAGATCCCCTAGCAATGGAGCTACAGACAGTCATTAGCTTCCATGGGGGTGCTGGATTTGAATCCCAGTCCTCAGGAAGAGCAACTAGTGCTTTTAACCTCTGAGTCATATCTCCAACTCCCCAAAATACCTTCATGACATCATTAGGGAAGAATCTAAGACACAATCCAAAAGGTAGTAATAGGTGATCTGAATGTATTAAAATATAAACATTCTATATAATACAAATGCCACAAAAGAAAAACTACACCTGTCATGGTGGTGTGTACCTGTAATCACAACACTCAGAATCTGAGGCAGGAGCATCGTGAGTGAGGCCAGCCTAGGCTACATAGCAACACCCCATCTCAGCAAACCAACAAGCAAGCAAGCAAACAAACAAAAAGATCAAAGCAGAAAATATCTGCTACTATATAACACAGGAGAGCTTAGCTGATAAATGTAATTCATAAATCAGTAATAAGACAATAAAACAGAAAAATAGGTATAGTTTTTGAAAGGAAACATACAAA
Organism: Peromyscus melanophrys; assembly: GCA_902168415.1. Taxonomy (NCBI): domain Eukaryota; kingdom Metazoa; phylum Chordata; class Mammalia; order Rodentia; family Cricetidae; genus Peromyscus; species Peromyscus melanophrys. Next base: position 27,777 of record CABHPR010151574.1, on the reverse strand, counting down.
AATGAAACCTGATGGTTATTAAACACACAGTATGCTCAAATTTACTAGTAATAAATGTGCTATAAGTCAGTACACTGGTTCACATCCATCAGATTCACAAAAACTAAAGTCTGATGTCAAACTGAAGAATGTGGCATAATCGATACTCTCGGATGTCGATGATGAGAATGCAAATTGGTTCAAACCCGCTGAGAAGCACTTTGGCAAGCAACTGTTAAAGTTAACAATGTACCCATTGAAGTCAGGACCTGGATGAGTCAAGTATTGTCTAGCGGCGTGGCACTTACAGGAGACCTTCATTCACAGGATCATAGAGGCATGGGCTTATTGCCGGAAAGTAGGTGCCTCTGTAAATACTGTGCTCCAGATACTGCCTTTGCTTTCCCATGACCCAGGTCTTGATGAACAGAGACTAAAGAGCAACTACTCCCTCTGTGTGTGTGTGTGTGTGTGTGTGTGTGTGTGTGTGTGTGTGTGTGTGTGTATGTGTACTCAAAGTATTTTACCAAGGAGACACAGCCTTCTGGATGCAAACCTGCATTCGCACATCTGCTTCCTGGAGAAGCTGGATAATTTTAGGAGTGGTGTGAGTAGTCATATGGAATTTTAGAGTTGATAGTTATAGGCTGAGCACAAGCAAACTAGTGAATAGAATCCCTCCAAAATTTGTAACTGCTTCAGACTTCAGAAGATTATCTTATTTGCAAATGGGTTGTTTCTGTCAGCCCTTGAGCTAAAGCAGCCTGAATTGAAGTTGGTCCCGAAGTCCGATGACTGGTGTCTTTGTAGGAGCAGATGACAGACAGGCAATAAACATAGGGAGTAAGGCCCCATGAAGATAGAAGGTAGAAGACAGATTTGTAGTTAACAGTATAATGGATGCTTGGAGTCACCGAAAGTAGAAAGTGGAAAAATGACTTCTACAGCCTGTAGGCAGAGCATGGCCTTGCCCACAGCTCACTTCCAGATACTTTTCTGGACTCAGAGCAAGGACTTCCTATTGTCTAAGTCACATAGCTTGGGGTCATTTATTGGAGATATGCTAGGAAACCAATACATGCCCAGTTGTTAAACTGTTTGCCAATGGCCAACTGAGAATGGTATCCTAGTAGGAGGAAGGGTTAGCTGGTACCTGGTACTTTCAAAGTGTGCAGAAATTGGTTACTATAACGACAGTGGAATTGAATGGCTATTGCCACGAGGTAGATTGACATTTTGGAGAGGAAAACCAGGGGAGTGATTTAATGGAAAACTGGAGAGCAATTCAGAGTTAAATGTGGAAGCTGGAGGGTCTGCTCCCACCTCCCAGAAAAAGGTAGAGAAAGCTGGTCAGGAGCCTCAGGGCCTGGTTGTCAGAGGACAGGCTCTAAAACAGGTAGGTAGGTCTGCTCTCCAAAACTCAGGACCCCACCATGAAAGACAGTTTGCTCTCAGCACTTCCTAACACCAATCTTGAAACACATAATTCCACAATAGCAGCTGGTAGAGGAGGGAGTTTAGACTCTTGGGGACGTAGGCAGGGGGGTGGACACACTCTGCTCTGTTTATTACGGTGCAGTGGCAGGAGGCAAAGGTGAGGTGCGGTGGGTGGAGTGGACAGTGCAGTCCTCCATTTTACAACTAGGGTACCCACTCCTGCAGCTGCCAGAGTGTTAGCTCCAAGCTGACACAATGGTCTTTATCTAGGAATTGCTTAGGTATTGGCTTGCCCAAGGCCAATCCCCAACCCTAGGGACAGCCCATATCCTGTGGTTGATCCCTGTTGGGTACAGAGCTAGGTTTGCTTATTTCGTTTTGGAGAACCCTGAAAGGCCTTTCCGGCTCCATGCCCCTCCCTGTGGCAAAAATTCACAGTTTAGTCTCCCATTGTGCTTGTACCCCTTATCCTTACAGGCATGGCTCCTGAAACATCACCCCAAACTTGCCTTATCCTTACAGGCATGGCTCCTGAAACATCACCCCAAACTTGTCTCAGCACCTGTTCCCAGAATCTACCTAAAAGTGAGTGTTGCTGTCACGCCACCAGTCTGGCTATTGTGTACACTCGAGAGCAGCTAAACAAGTGTTTGCAGATCTCTCGCACAGACCACACAGCTGAGTGCCCATTCACTGCTCCTAACTTCTCTGTTCTTTGCGTCAGTTTTAGTAATGAACTGAAGAACATCCAACCATTACCAGCTCCATGCATACTTGTATTTGATCCAGACGCCTGAAACTAAACGCAGGCTTTTTACACCAAAGTTCCCTTAAATGATGGGAACACAAGGCTCTTAAAAGATTTCAGGTTTACAAAGGCACAGTTATGCTTGGGGATTGATGGGTTTAGCATTCTCAGTCAGTTCCCCTTTTTATCTTTAGGTTTTAGATCCCAGGACTGAGAGCAGGCAGGTCATGGAACATGAGCTGGAAACAATGAGGCGTTCTTGACTATCTCTGAAACTACTCGAAGGCAGACAGACGCTGATTTAAAGTCCATGGAACGTGCACTGTGCCTGCCAACCTCTTCTAATTAGATTATCTGGGAGTAAATGTGAAGAGTTAAATAATTCCTTCTCAGGACACAAAAGAACTTCTCACAGTGGGTGACACGACCGAGAGGAGAACCAGCAGCCTTGCTTCATCTTTTATCTGAAAGGCTTTGGCATCCTGACTCTGGCTGGCTGAGGTAGAAACGGCTCCACTGGGGGGTGAGCAGACACTGACTCTCACAGACACAGGCTGCCACTCCAGCCACAGCTGAGTTGGCTCATGTTATGTGACTTGTCCTGTATGGTTGGTGTACAAACAGAAAGCTTGATTGTTACATCTATGGAGGTAGAGTCACAGCCAGGGATCATTTAAATCATTTCATACTGACAAACCGAACAGCTAAGTCAAGATTTGGGGACAAAGGAGGTTAGCTTGCTGTCCTCCCTTGTTCCAGCACCTAAGTCCAAGCTGAAGTCATAAAGGTTGGAAGCTTAAGGGCCTAAGCAAAATAACTTCATTCTGTGATATCATCGAGAAAGAAAAGTCAACCCACAGAAAGAAAGTATTTATAAATAACTTACTGATCACAGACAGGTGTCTATACAGAATAAACAAGCCATAGATAGAAGCTGCAAAGAAGCTATTCAAGTGGCAAGTGAGTCCACAAAATGTTTACAGGGGCCTTTAGGGAACTGCAAATTAAACCCACAATGAGTTACCACTAGGATGTCTGGATTCAAGCAAGCAGGGGGTCATACATTCATTCACTGGGTACCCTATGTGCTGCTCATGAGATTATATGACGGAGCCACTGCTTTGGAAAATGATTTGGCTGTCCTTTAAAAGGGTTAAACATGCATCTAACATGTAACACAACAATCCACTGCTACATGGAACTTAGGAGAAAAGAAGATGTGTGTCCACACAAAATCCTAAACACAATTGCTCATAGCAGTATTATTTGTGAAATCGCCCAAAGTGAAAACAACTCAAATATCTATCAACCAATAAACAAATAAGATACATCCATACAATAAAATATTGCTTAACTATAGAATTTTAAAGTGCTGATATATGCTACAACATGGATGAGTCTTTTTATTTATTTTTATTATTATTATTATTTTGGTTTTTTGAGACAGGGTTTGTCTGTGTAATGTTATGGAATATTAGTGAAGATGTGTTACATCTGTTTAGGCTATGAAAACATTTGTTTTTATGATGCAAAGATGTGTTGCATTCTTTTATGTTGTATTTGTTTAACTCTGTGAAGCTATGTAACTTTGACTGCCTAAAACACCTGATTGGTCCAATAAAGAGCTAAACAGCCAATAGCAAGGCAGGAGAAAGGATAGGTGGGACTGGCAGCAGAGAGAATAAATAGGAGAAATCTGGGAAAAGAGGATAGGGAAGCAAAAGGAGAAGGAGAGGAGGACTCCATGGGCCAGACACCCAGCTACACAGCAAACCACGGAGTAAGAAGTAAAGAAAGGTATGTACAAAGGTAAAAGCCCAGAGGCAAAAGATAGATGGGATACTTTAAGTTAAGAAAAGCTGGCTAGAAACAAGCCAAGCTAAGGCTCGGCATTCATAAGAAAGAATAAGCCTCTGTGTATTTATTTGGGAGCCCAAAAAAGCAAAGAGTAAAAAATAATCAACAACAGTGTAACAATCCTGGTTGTCCTGAAACTCACTCATTTTGTAGACCAGGCTGGCCTTGAACTCACAGAGATCTGCCTGCCTCAGCTTCCTGGGTACTGATATTAAAGGCGTGTACCATTATCACCCAGTTATTTTTATCAATTACTTAGATAACATACAAAATAATAGATTTCATGGCTGTGTGGGGGGTCATTATACTTCGTTCCAATTTGTCCCTCTCTCCTATTTTTCTCTCATATTTTCACTGAGTCTTCAATACATATACTAGATAAAAGGAAAAAGTTGTGAAAGGTCATGTGTTTTATATTTTTTATCTTTATGCAGTGTATAAAGTAGACTAATCTACAGAGACATAAAATAGATCCAGAGCTCCTTAGCATTGGGGTATGGTAAATACAAGATGTAATGAATGAGTTGAGGCTGATTTTTCAAGTTATGGAAATGTTCTAAAATTAGATTGCATTGATAGTTGCACAATTCTGTGATGATATTAAATCCTCCAAATCACACTGTTAATGAGTGAATTTGGCATGTAAATTATACTTTAATAATAACATTAATTTTTTAAGAAATGACTTCCTTATTGCTCCCTCTGCTCTTCTGATGCGGAGAGGGGCTGTCCATGTTAAACCCTCTGGAGAACAGCCTGCACCTGTGCACATCTGTATTGCTCCCTCTGCTCTTCTGATGCGGAGAGGGGCTGTCCATGTTAAACCCTCTGGAGAACAGCCTGCACCTGTGCACATCTGTATTGCTCCCTCTGCTCTTCTGATGTGGAGAGGGGCTGTCCATTTTAAACCCTCTGGAGGACAGCCTGCACCTGTGCACATCTGTATTGCTCCCTCTGCTCTTCTGATGTGGAGAGGGGCTGTCCATTTTAAACCTTCTGAAGGACAGTCTGCACCTATGCACATCTGTATTTTACTCCACTGGCACATGTTTTTCATGCAACCTAGGGCTACACGTCTGACAACTCCTCAAGTAGAAAATTTTCAAGGTTGGAAAACAGCACAAAAGCTCTTTGGTGGTGGTAACCTAGCTCTGGTGGTACTTTTGCTATGGTTGCTATGGCGATGGTTGAAACTCCCCATATGTCTGCTTCTATTCATCCACAGTTCTCAGCTTTTTTTTTTCCTGCCATGCATTGTATTATATTTCACCAAGTATCCCCCGTGAATCTGTCCTACCGCAGCCCAGGAAGAATAGAGTTCCCTGTGACGGTGGGTTTGGCTAGGGGGCTGGTCTTGGTTCAAGGAAGGAAGGAAGTAGTAATGGGATAACTGGAAACCTACAGAAGCCCCACACTTCTCCATCAATGTTCCTGTATGCATCCATGATGGGAGGGTGAGCTCTACACAGTAGCTTCTCCTTTAGCTAAGTCTCGGACTACAGATCATGGAACAGAGCCATCACAGGGTGCCCAGGACCCCAGGAAGAAAGCCACCTTTGTGGCATAGCCACTGAATTACTCTTTTAAACAAAGTGATAGCACAGTGGAGCCTTACTAAGACATCACTATTTCAACCATACAGAAACTAGATTTTGAGGATCCTTAAATGCTGTGGCTAAGACAAGATTTAATGTCTTCTGTTTTCAGAATCCTTATTATCTACAAGGAAATAAAAGGACAAGAATGACCACAGTATGAATTATGTGTTGGATGATGTGTACTACAAGGTATCATAGGAGACTGAGAGCAGGAAGAGGTTATTTCTGCCTCAGATCTCACAAAACTTCTTACAAAGGTGTGTGTGTGTGTGTGTGTGTGTGTGTGTGTGTGTGTGTGTGATTCTTGATTTTTTTTTCTTGGATAGCTATTTTAGGGGCTAAAAACTGAATTGCATGTAGATTGAAAGCAAAGTAAACAAATGCTTACAATTTAACAGAAAAATATTTAGTTATAAATAGATATATAATAGAGTATAGAAAATGATGAAGGCAACTTAACAAATTGATTTAATTTCACAAGTGCAACACTAAAGCAATTTAACACCACAGGTTTTCAGTTGTTGACAAGCCTTTTCTTATTTTTAATTTAAGATTCATTTTGATTTTGCATGCATGTGTGTGTGCACAAGTGTGTGCATGCATGTGTGTCTGATGTCCCTGGAACTTATCACCAAATGTGGGGGCTGGGAACCAAACCCAGAATCTCTGGAAGATCAGCAAGCGTTCTTCACAGTTGAGCCTGGTGCTCAGCCCTGTCTTTTCTTCTTTGTTAAGAAGATGGAAGACATATGCTAGCGGCACTTTTTGGGTGGGAGTGAGGTCAATTCACTCAGAACACAGGTTTTCATGACATGTGGATACATCAGATTCAATTGCAAGGAGTTCAGAAAACTGCCTCACCCAATTTCAGCATTGGAAGAGTCCTTCATGTACCCTACTCCCATCCCATAGTTGTATGAGTAAAGAACAGAGCTCAGATGAACAGGGAGCTTGTTCCAAGCCACACAGCCTTTTAGTGTCAATCTGGGGCTTGGAGATGGGTGTTTTGATTTTCATAATGTTCTTAGTTTTATTTAGAATAACTATAATCTTAACTACGTTTCATCTGCCTTCTGACCTTTAAGTGAGTTCAGTTGAAAAAAAAATATTGAATGATTAACTCGGTAATTTGGGGCTCCATTCTAAGTATGTACAGAGTTAGGCCTGGACTAGACTGCAGCTGGGCTGTACTTGGGTAGAATGCAGAAACACGGGCATTGGACCCATAGTGTGCAGGCCTTAGAATATTTTCAGAATTAGATAGTGTTTTGAGGCAAGATTACTGGTATGGGTAAGACTTTGCAAACAGAAGGAAAGCAACATGTGGGAAAACAGAGACATGGAATGTGCACTTAGAGAAAAACCAGTAGTCTGGTTTGGGGACATAAAATGTTAAGCGTGGACCTCATGACAGTCCAGCAGAGGATGAGGAGGAATTTTCCTAGCTGATGCCAGACAGATGCCTAGTTGAAGCCCAAGACCCTGATGGGGTCATCAATGGCTGTCTTGTCAGCCCAGAGAACATCTGGAGAACCCACACTTTACCCAGGCAGAAGCCCCACCCAGATTTGGATGATAAACAGCTCCAGAATTTGTATCATCTTTCTGAAAGAGGATGAAGGAGGGCAGAAACAATTTTAAATGACTGGACAATCTTTAAAATGATAGGCAAACTTGAAAATGAATAGATTTTCCATCTTCAGAAAGAATGGAGGTTTAGGGTAGACTTGAGGTTTACTTATAGGAATATGTGGATAGTCAGGTTTCTGTCCACCTAAGCCTGTGCCAAAAACAGTTTTATTGCACACACAGCAAGCTGTTCCCATGAGCCATATGTCTTAGAAATTCAGGACCATGGCTTTCTGAGTGGATGTTTTGTTTCCTTAGATAATTGTTTTATTTAATTCCATTTGCTAAAATACAGTCCAGTGAGTTTTCCTTAGATGGTTCAAGGACTAAGAGCTATGCAGAAACATTCAGAGTCCGAAGAAAAAATAGGACACTTGTTTTATTCTACATTGAAGATATGCCTGGGGAATGTGGACTTCCTTACCAAATGCTTCTATGAAAACATCTCTACCTTCTCATTTTACAAATACACATATATTATTAATGATAGAAACCTGGATTTTCATTAGAGTTGGGATGATATTACTTCTAAGCTCTCAGTGAAGCTTGATCAAATCCCCTTTAGCTGCTAGACCTCAATTCTTCATCCCTGAAATGTTGGAACTCCTTCATAATCTCCAAGCCTACAACTATCACATTATTTGACTTTATTTTTCTTGAACTAAAATTAACATCCTCATAATGCAATAGTTATTATTGCCAACGTAACAGGATCTAGAATCACCAAGGCCTCTGTGCATGTCTGTGAGGGATTTTCTAGGTTAGTTAATCAGAGTTGGAAAGCCAGTCCTAACTGTGGATGGTACCAATACCATGGGCTGGGGGCTTGGATTGCATAAAAAGCAGAGACGCAGCTGAGTGCTATGTTCTCTCTCTCTCTGTTCTGCGATGGTGGATACTCTGCTCTGTGATGGTGTCTGTCTGTGACCAGTTGTCTCAAACTCCTGTCTCCATGACTTCTCTACCATGCTGCACCAGCCCCTTGACCTGTGAGCCAAAACAGACACTTGGAGTGGCCTTTGTCTGAGATTTTGTCAAAGCATGAGAACATAAACTAATACAATAATGAAATCTTTTCTCATTTTAGTTTTCCCTCTCAGAGCAGCATACATTTCGACCAAAGTCTACTAGAGATGAGTTACTCGTCTTCCTGAAGGTTTAGTCAGAATTTTATCTTTATAAGAGCAAAGGGTAGGGACAATACTAACGCAGGACCTGCACCAGCCTTTTAGTTCAAATTGAGTAACTCTGCTTTGTTGACTGCAAGGAACTGTGGGTCACTCCATGAAGAAGAGAATTGTCCCAGGTAAGGTGAAAGTGAGTGAGTTTTCCACATGGAAGAGACCCTGGCATGGTCTAGCAGACACAGCTCATTACAAAGCACTACCTGATCTTTACTCTCAGCTTCACTGGCTGCCTCATGAAGGGAGCACTGCCTTGCTCTTCAGTTTGCAGTGTTTGTAATTTGCCTTTGAGCACAACTTTGCTAAACGGAGAGTTTAGAAAATAATGTGGCAAGTGATATTCTGTAAAAAGTGTAACGTTCCAGGAAGGAGTGCACAACTATTATATAGAAAGGGAATTTCAGAAAGAAAAACAAGATGCTTTGAAATGATACCAGAAACAAAATCCAATTCGCATGTGAAGATGACATAAAAATAAATAGAAAATGACAAGGGATGGATTTGGAAGACTGGAAGTAAACCACAGAAAATTAAAATTACCGAGTTAAGAATTTGTGTTTAGGGTCAGGGAGATGGCTCAAAAGATAGAGGTATCTACATGCAGGCTCGATCACCTGAGTCTGACCTTCAGGTCCCACAGAGTGGCAGGAGAGAATCAACTCCCAATAGTTGTCCTCTAATCTCTACATCTGCTCCAGAGTGTCTGTACTCATACATACATACATACATACATACATACATACATACATACATACATACATATAAAATGAATAGAATAAAATTTAAAATCATGTCCCCAAAATAAGGCAAAAATTCAAAAATGTCAATATCCTTTCCATCAGCACAGCTGACTTTTAGTTATATTCTCAAGCTGGTGGCTTACTTAACTTAGGGCTACATTGTTATAAGAGTTAGATAATGGACTATATTCTTTGTTTGTTTGTTTTTGTTTTTCAAGGGAGGGTTTCTCTGTGTTTCAGCTCTGACTGTCCTGGAACTCACTTTGTAGATCAGGCTGGCCTCGCCTCGAACTCCTAGAGATCTACCTGTCTCTGCCTCCTGTGTGCACCACCACTGCCCGGCAATAATGGACTATATTCTTAAGTAGTAATGGAATTTTCCCAAGGGCCTGCCCTGAACAGATTCCTCCCAGAGTCCTGGGGAAGACACTATGTCTGGTGTGTGTGTTGGGGGGGGGGGGGTATCTGAGGGAAAAGAGTCTACGTACACATGCTCTTTCATCCGTTTACTTTATTTCTCTATAACAAACTTCTATCTACACAGCTTCAGCTCCATCCTCACATTCAGCTCCTCTCTGTACCTACTTTTCCTGTCTTCTCATAGCCCTAACTAAGCTCCTATGCTTTTGACCTCATCTTTGTCCCATGTTCCTTCGTCCTCCATCTTTCCTTCCTTGCTCCTTACCCTTGGCTCTGAGAAACTCTGCCTTCTTCACTTCCCTTGGGCCACGTGGCTCTACTTACCATCTACAGAAACTCTCCTTGTTCTCTTCTCCTCCAGCCATGCAGCTCTGCCTGTTCTTTCTCTCCCTGCCACATGACTCTGCTCTGGCCAGGAATTCTGCTTCAGTCTTTACTGTACCTGGTTATGCAAAAAGCCCTATAGTCCTGAGTCAATAGCTCCGCTCTGCATGCTACTAGGCCTGAAGGCAAGGGATGGTCTGAGCTTCATTTGCACAAGAAATACAGCTATGCATCTACCGTCCACCTGTCTCCTGGGCCCTGTAGGGGTGTTAGCTACCTAGTGGATCAGCAGTGGGTCTGAGAAGCTAAACTGTTCACCAATGACCTAGTAGTATATGGGCACACAAGAATTTCATAGCAGAAGACAGCTGAAATATTAAAAACTGAACAACACTAAATATTCCTTGATAAATGGCTTCCTCTAGAAAAATGCCTTGAATTTTCTAGGTATAGCTTTAATATACAGCCAAATCTCTATAATATATTATTGCAGCCCACAAGAAAGTAGCAGACAGTCATTATAAAACACATTCATATTGTCTTAGTCTGTTTTCTGCTGCTATAATGGAATACAAAAGACTGGGTAATTTATCCTGAACAGAAGTATATTCACTTCAAGGTTCTGAAAACTGAAAGACCCAAGATCAAGGGCATGTATTAGTGGGGGTTTTCTTGCTGGTGGAGACTCTGTAGAGCCATAAGACAATTCAAGGTATCATACAAAGGCCAGAACAAGCTAGCTAGGGAGTCCTCAATATTATAACAAGTTCCTCTTGATATAACCCATGAATCCTCTAATCCATTGATCCAAGAATGAATTAATCCATTCACAAGAACAGATTCCCCCCAGACACTGTCATTTCTTAGTTATTCTCCCTAGTAATGCCTTGCACTGGGGGTTACGTTTCAACAGAAGTTTCAGTGGAGAAGAATCCTTGCCTACATTGTCATCACGGTGAGTAAATAAAAAAAAAGAGAAGTGAATTTAATATTTAGAGATTTGGTATGGACTGCAATCATATGGCTCTGAAGACAGAGGACTGCCACAAGTTCAAGACTAGCTTGGCCTATGTGGTGAGACCTTGTCCAAAAAATGAAGTAAAATAAAATAAGAAAAGAATGATTTGGTGGGTTATAAGGGACGCTTAAACTTTTGATGCTACTAATTTATTTATATAGAATTTTATATTTAAATCTACCAATGTCTTCAAATAAAATAGTGTATCATAAGACGTTCTCCAAAGTGTATGCATTAAGATTTTTTTTTTTCCGTACAAGAAGCCCATTAAAAGCAAGACTCCTGGAATCCCAGGGTTCTAGGGTGGAAGTAACTCAGTTCACGAGAGGGTTTTGATGGGATGCTGACCCAAATTGAAGGGCCAGATCATCATGCAGCAGTGAAAATCTAGGTCATAATGCTCCATGTTCCTTCTTCAGAGATATAAGGAATATGATTGCTTATGAGCTAGAGAGGACTAACAGAGTGGCATGGCTCACACAGAACAACAGCAGCACATGAGGCAGATCTGCCTGCAGGTGCACATGTTTTAGTTCTCGACCTTGACCCTTCACATTCCCACGCTGTTACTATTGTGATTTCACCTTCTGTATTAGCTCACAGTTTGAAAGTAGATCTGAGATGTACTAAATATCATAAGTGCACGATGTTAGGTAAAAGAAAGGCTAAACTTATCTTCCACACACACAAGGGTATACAGATTGCTCTAACCCCAACCCTCTTTTTAAGGATATAGTGAAATCAACACCACATTTCTTCACTGATAATCAGATGTCCTGATCCACATCTTAAGTTTTATGGCTACCTCACTGTGTAGTGTTTAATCTAACAATTCTTGAGCAAAGTAGTTTGGCTAATGCTGAGCTAATATCAGTCTTGGTTCCCATTTGCTGAGCACTCACTCTAGGCTCTATTGAAGAACTTTCTGTGTATTAAGTAATTTAATTCCCTAAATCCCACCCACCAGCTAACAGTTTTACTAGCATTTTACACACACACACACACACACACACACACACACACACACACACACACACACTAGAATAAGTAACTTGTCCAAGGTCATTAGGTAAGGATTCAAAATGCAGGCAGAAGCTGAGCTCAATAAACGGGAAGTCCTACACCGCACCCCACCCCTCACACCCACCCCCGAGAGCTTAAGGGCTAATGAGAGGTAAACAGCTGGGCACATCGCGTGCATCTTCTGTATGTGGGAGCATGTGGGAGTGTCCCAAGTGAAACCTTCTTTCTCACCCGTCTTGAAGGGGTTGAAGTTGTGTAGTGAGTGCGAAGACAGAGAGAACACTAGCGCTCAGAGTCTGGTATTCAAAATGGAATTTTTCAGTGACAAAATAGGCCTGCTTGGAAGACAGACACAATAATGATGTGAGATGACGGGAAAGGAAGGAAGGCGTATTAAGATTGAGACCGTGAGCAAGGCATAGTAGGACATGTTATCCCAGCACTCCAGAGGTTGAGGCAGGGAGATAGCTACAAGTTTGAGGTTGGCCTGAGATGCTTAGCAAAACCACATTAAAAAACAAACAAACAAACACAATATAAAACTTAAAGCCGAGATTCAGACCACAGAGTTAAGGAAGGCGACATAGCAACTAGGAAGAATTGGGAGTCTCCCTTTTACCCCAAGGGATTATGGGAACAAAATGGCCAATAGGAGTAGTATTTCCCGCTGGATGTTGGAAATATTGGGTACTGGAGAATTTAGGAGGCTGTCAGTCCTCTGCTGACTTGAGAGCCCCAACACTAATCAAAGCAGGCTCAAGCAAAGGTTTAGAGGCTTTGCTGTTGAGCTCCTCACATATCTGCCCGGTTGGAGATGCTAGGTTGAAAAGTAGCATGGAGGAAAAAGAGCTGGTGCTGACCGCCTGGACCAGGAGCCAGGATGGGAGATGTACAGTCGTTCTAAGGAGCCCATTCATCAAAGCCAAATCACCAGGAAGGGACCACTCTTTCTTCAACAGGGAAAGCTGAGTGTGAGTTCAGAGTGCGGGTCCTAGTGTAAGGAAGAGGCAGTGTCTCCCAGCTGGGGAAAGAGGGCCGGAGGGTCAGAGGGCGTGTGGCTCTGAGGACCCGCCCTCTGGACAAGCCATTTGCCCTCCCTCTGTAAGTCCTGGGTGGGAGGTGGCAGTGAGTGTGGGCACACAGAAGTTACCCTAAACACCTGGCACTTTCAGTAGATACTTACATCACTAGGTCACACCCAGATTATGAACCTAGAGTAAATTCAATAGCTGTATTTCCCCCGAGCAAGAGGGGTGGAGGGGGCAGTTGTCAGTTCACAAGGACACACCCAGAACAGGTGGAATCAAGTTAAAGAATTTGTGGCACTTTTCCTGTGGTACCAAGTAAAGCAAGGACTTGATTTTTAATCCCGCCTTGCATCTAAACTGTTAACTACAAAGAAGTATGGGGAATTTTATTATTGGCATGATGCTGGGGCCTGCATACTCTTTCCCCATGGTCACAAGCACTTTCAGCCTGGTGAGTCGCTGAAGGCCCACTTTAGCCCCATCTCTCATGGGGTTGAGATTTCTACTGTCCCCTGAGGAAACAGATTTGGAGAGGTCAAGTGACCAGCTCAGAATCACACAGCTAGGTGACAGAGCTAGGCTGGAACACAGGACACTGTGTCACTTGAGTCCCTCTCTCAACCTTTGTGTATCAAAAGCGATGGGGCCACTCTGCCCACCTGCACAGCTGGTGTCTCAGGAGGGTGCTGTGGGACGTGGGACTTGGCCCTGGAGGTGTAGCACAGAAGCAAAAGAGGTGAGCAACGGAAGCAAAGGCACCACAGACCAGAGGAACATGCCAGCAAGGCGAAAAACATAGTGCACCCTCTAACATGTAAAACAACTGCTTCACCAGCAGTCGGAGGCTCCTGGAATATTCTGTTGAGATATCACTGCTGCTGCTGTAGACCGGCACACATCTAAGACGCCTGTCTTCTGACCACAAACCTAAACTTACTCAGACATCTTCGTTTTGACATAGTATTCACCACCACGCCATTTTATTTACTTTGTGGTCACTTTCGCACTGCT
>CABHPR010151574.1:0-13681 GCA_902168415.1 Peromyscus melanophrys | reverse complement strand
TTCCCTTCTGACTCCCCAACCTGGATGCCTCTGTTCTTATTCTTATTATTATTGTTATTGTTGTATTCTTTTCCTATATTATAGAGTAAGTTTTCCTCACATTTCACTTTGGATGTTTGTACCTAAAGTCAAATCCGACAAAGCTGCCAGATTGCCTTGCAGAAACGTTTTCTAACTTAGTGTTTGAATCACCCCTTGGCTCTGGCAGGCATCAGATCTTCTAATGTTAGTGAGGTCTTGGTTATCATATTAACCCATGTCAAACACCAGACTTGACCAAATGCTTGGGCTTGGCACAGCATCCCTCTAGGGAGACTACAACTGACAGGGAGCTGAGAAAGCAGAGAACATCTCCACAGGATTAACAACGCTATTGAGCTAAGCAGATCCTGACACCACCACAACCCTGGGCAAGACGAGTGACTCCTGGATTCTATTCAGAGCACAACTTCAGTTTCCATTTAAGTTGATTAGAAACAGCTGGACAGTCAGAAGGTTCAAGTAACTTTTCCAGTGATGCAGAGGGAAAGAATGTTTGCAGTGACCTAACCATCAATCACTATCCATACTGGCTTCATCGGGGAAATAATTTGCAAGAAAGCTCCAAGCTGGTGCTGTGCATCATGGCCCTCATTATGTATATTCAGATAGTGTTGCCCCTACCATTAACTATGGTGACCACACTAGATTAATTTTACATTTTACAGCATCCATTTTACATTTCCAAAGGGTTGTTTTAATAACTACACACATTTTGAATCTGAACACTCAAAATGCACCAAAATATAAAACTTGTTGAACCACTGGTAGAAAATTCCACTTCTGGTCTCACATGACTAATCACAGTTAAAATGGAAGCATACTAAAAATATTGTATGATGCTGCCTTGAGGTTATGTGTATAAGGCTAGTATGAAACATCAGTGAATTTCATACTTACACTTGGGTCCCGTCACTAAGATATCTCACTACATGTATGCAGATCTTCAAATTTCCTAAAAATGTGAAATTTGGAACACTGTGGTCAATTCTAAGCACATCAGAAAACGGACATTCAACCTGTGGTCATATTAGTAATAGATTTTTAACAATCAAAAATGGTTCTTTTCCTTACATTGTGGACATATGAAAAAACATCCCCTTAAAGAGGTAGAGAAGTTGGAGGTTGACTCAACCCTGTGATATAAAAGATGCGTTCTCTCAGATGGGGCCACAGCCAGGTTCTGCTCTGTCCCTTCCCAGCCTCCAATGTGGCATTGGCAGTATCTATGCTTCTTCCACACAGGGCCAGGTGTCACCCCAACCAGGACTTCTGCTGTTGATCGTTGTTTGCTCTTTTGGGGGGCCCACCACCCAGCTCCCAAATAAATCACACATGGAAGCTTATTCTTAATTACAAACACCTAGCCTGAGTTTGGCTTGTTTCTTGCCAGCTTTTCTTAACTTTAAATGAACCCATCTGTCTTTTGCCTCTGGGCCTTTACCTTTCTCTATTTTTGCATACCTTTCTTTCTTACTCTATTGCTGGTTGTATTGCTGGGTGGTGGCCTCTGATGTCCTCCTCCTTTCTCTGGCTACTTGTTCCTCCTCCCAGATTTCTCCTTCTATATATTCTCCCTGCCTGCCAGCCCCACCTATCATTTCTCCTGCCTCGCTATTGGCCGTTCAGTTCTTTATTAGCCCATCAGGTGTTTTAGACAGGCACAATAACACAGCTTCACAGAGTTAAACAAATACAACATAAACAAAAGTAATTCACCTTAAAATAATATTTCCCAACAGACTTCCTTCTCTCTGCCTTGCCTGGGTGGTTGTTCACAGTCTGCAGTGGATCCTTGAATATGTCTGATTAGTTTTACAGATAAATCAAGAGAAGTCTGATTCTTTGCTAGTAGCCATGGAGTGTTCTTAGTGTGTGCAAGACATAAACATCCACATCTATTGTTTTATTCAGTCCTCTTAAAAACCTTATGTAATGGATGTTATTAAAATATTTAGATAATTTCTGATGAGAACAGGGCTGAGGACGGTTAAAGATGCCCAGGCTGACATGAGGGATCACTGAGAGTGCTACTATGTGAACCTGGTCTCCTCAGAACTAGCACCTTGGTATTAGTGACGTGAGACACACACACATAATGTTGATCATTATCACACCAACGGGGAAGTCACCTCCTCGAAAAGTCCTGCCTCAGAGTCAGGACATTAAAGACGATGTCACTACCCCAGGACAGGTACTTCTCTGTATCAGACACACTCGTCATTTTCAGTTGACCGACGTGGTGACAGAATGTGGCATTTTCAGCCTAAAGCTCTTATTGATGTGTCACAGTACTTGAAGGTCTGTCATCCTCAGCATGGGATCCCACCTTCTTCTGGTATCCCCTAGTATGTTATTTTATCTCCCCTTCTGTTTCCGCAAGATAAATTGTGGGGAAATACTAGACCTAGCGACAGGGTGCTTGTGAGAATTGCGCAGGGCAGTGTGAATTATACACATGGCAGGGGCCCTGAGTTATTACTGCTCAACAAATGTGGGCAATGGTTATAACTCATTAGCACGGTAGCAGGAAAAGTTCATCAGGATCCTCTGTGACTTCCATGCTGCCTGTGAACCTAATGTCTCTGCAGTGCATGAGGAACTGAGTAGTGCCCGATGGAGGCTAGGTGTCTTGGGTCAAGACCCAAGCCAGTCTCTGATTGTGTTATTAATTTATGAGAGGTCAGTTGACCTCTCAGAGCTCACGTCTGTCTCTCAGCAGCTCAGATAATGATGTACCAGTCAGCCCTAGCTTAATGGCCACACCAATACTTTCAGACTTTATTATTTAAATCAGATGAATAAAAAAATATCTATGGATGCAAGGGTTTGGTCCTGTGCAATTTAAGAGTGCAAAATAAACAGAGGTAAAATGCATGTCATCTTTGTGGTCTACTGAGGAGAATAAACTGTGTTAGGATAATAAAGGCTGTGTGGGCAGCAGATGAGTATTTGAGTAATAAGTAATTAATACATAAAAATGTTTAAAATGTTTCAGAAACTAGAAGTCTTAGGAGGAGACAGTCAGTGTTTAGTTACATAGAAGTTGCTCATTCAAATGTGCTTTGTTCCCTGTGGTTTGGTCTCCATTCCTTTAGGACAATACCTGAAGTCTAAATTCTACCCATTTAAAGCTGTGGAAAGAGGAACTGTACTAATTCAAACAGAACTTAGAGTTACTGAACAGTCTGCGAGGACTCCCCTTGGGTGATGTATTTCTAGAAACTAGGGAATAAGAATATCAACAAAGCTGGCTGGGCGTTGGTGGTGCACGCCTTTCATCCCAGCACTCGGGAGGCAGAGCCAGGCGGATCTCTGTGAGTTCGAGGCCAGCCTGGGCTACCAAGTGAGTTCCAGGAGAGGCGCAAAGCTACACAGAGAAACCCTGTCTTGAAAAACCAAAAAAAAAAAAAAAAAAAAAAAAAGAATATCAACAAAGCTTACTACATAGCTGGACAGTGGGTGATACTGCTTTTTCCAGAGCCTGACATGCTGATAAGATCTGGGTGTGGGAATAATTTTGTGCATTTGATTCTCGGGGTCCCAAGGACAAGCTTTGTGCTGCTGTTTTGGGGGTTCAGGGCACAGTGTGGGAGGCTTTGAGGCAATGTAGTGCCACCAGAGTGCAGGGTGATACACCAGCTGCCCAACTAACTGAGCATCCCTGGTGTCACCTGCAGAGGATACCCAGCCTGTAGCTTGCTCAGTAGTTCATTAAGGTGTCACATCTATACAAGGTGTCAGGTGGGCCCTGGTGCATGAATGCACATAAATAAATTATTTTTTAAAAATTTAAAAATAAATAAAAATCCATACATTTAAGTTAGAAATATTTAAAGATATTGAAATTTAATGTTCACATTTAAAATATTCAATTATATGTTACTGTTACAAAGAAGACATGCCATTAAGATGAATTTCACTGTTTTTTCCTTTTCGTTAAAAAATATTTATTTTTATTTATGCATGTAGGTATTTTGCCTGCATGTATGAAAGTGCACCACATGCAGTATCAGCAGAGGTCAGTGGGGGTGTTAGTTTCCCTGAATTGGAGTACAGACAATTGTGAGCTGCCTCATGGGTGCTGGGAATTGAACCTGGGTCCTCTGTGAGAGAATACAATGCTCTTAACCGGCGGAGCTATCTTTCCAGGGCCCCATCCCACCCGTTTCTTTTTCTGTGTTTGAATGTAGTAAATTCCATTGTGGTTTGTGTGGTATTCCTAAAGCAAGAGGCAATTCAAACACAAACATGCTAACTGATGCCGGGATCCATTGCTCAGTCCTGTGAAGGCAGCTTTTTCTTGGAAAGGATCAGGGAATGTGATGACTCATGCTTTGGAAGAGATCAGGGAATGTGATGACTCATGCTTTGGAAGAGTGCTGTGGCTTTTTTGTTCCCCTTTCAAAATGACTCTGCTGTCCCATGACTGAGTTTATTGGATAGAGTCACAGATAAATGAGTTTTCCATTGTCAAAAGCTAAAAATCATGAACAGGGGTTGCTTTTATAAAAAGAAATGCTCAGTAACCAACACCTGAGGAGTGTCTGCTGTACCCTATGTAGACTTGTGTAAAAACTGTAGAAATTTGAAAAATCTATATGGCAAGACCACAGTATTTATCAGTGAAGACATCAGCCTGAAGCTGCTGTTGGTGTTTGGGTACTACTCGTGTGAGATGCCTTTTAGGGGTTAGAAGTTAAGAGCACTTACTGCTCTTGCAGAGGACCCGAGTTTAGTCCCAGCACCCACCTGATGGCTCACAGAGACCACAACTCCAATTCCAGTGGGTCCTGCATGAATGTGATGCACACCTGTAAGCAAAAAATAATAAAGAAATCCTTAAAAATGTCTTTTACTATTATTTTCATGGTTTTTCTACTTTTTTCCTTTCCTGTTTTGTGTCTTGATTTCTTGCTTTTTATAGCACTTTTTAATTTCTCCTGCGTCATTTTCATTATGTATCTCTTATGTTTCTGTAGTGATATATAGGAAAGATTTTCTGACATCTTCTGGTCTTCTTTTATTCAGTTTATAGTTTGGGAATCTAGTAGGCTACTTCTTGGATATTGCACTTTGAATTTTAATATAAGTAATAAATATACATCCAACTAACTCAAAACTAAGGTATACATAGGAACAATTCAAATGCATTCCTTGGGCTGGAGAGCTGGCTTAGCAGTTCAGAGCACTTGTTGCTCTTGCAGGGAACCTGGGTTCAGTTCCCAGCATCCACATGGTAGCTTATAACCACCCATGACTCCAGTTCCAGGAGATCTGATGCCCACTCTGACTTCTGTGGACACCAGGTACACATATGGTACACATACATCCATGCAGGCAAAACACTCATGCACATAAAATGAAGTTATGATACCACTTAGCTATATGAACATTTAATTAAACTTGGCTTTTGCAACACATCTTTACCAATTATTAGCTAATGAATTCAAGGATTTTTATCCCTAGATCAATGACTATTTTCCAAGTCGCTTCCTCTGGAGCCAGCAGATTATGTATAGGATACTTGTAGAATAAGCTATATCAAGATAGCCCGAGACCCTTGAGAATGCTAAAAGCATGAAGTGCATACATGTGCACATAGGCAGAGCCCTTTAGCATTGGGGTAGGTTTGTGTCTAGCATCACACAGGAAGTCTGACCTTTCACCCCACCCATTCTATCAACAAAGATGTTGTGCAGTCCTTCTATTACTTTCAACATAAAATTGGTTTAATCTAATTTCTTTTGTGTGTCTTTGTGTTATGGATTTGTGTGGTTGTGATAAATGTTTGCGTGGTATATGTATGTGTGTGTTCTTATATGTTTGCCTGCATGTGTGCTCTGAGCCCAGAGCAGCCTTTGTATCCTCCCCTGTCACTCTCTGCCTTATTCCTTTTGAAGCAAGGTCCCCGCGTTTGTGTTTTGCAGCAAGGTTGGCAGCCAGCATGTCCCAGTGATCCTCCCAGATCGTCTTTGCTCAGTGCTGGGTTGCAGGCATGCATGGGGTGCTGGGCCTGAGTTCTGATCCTTCGGCTTGTGCAGCAGGCTGACCCATTTCTCTAGCCCCTCTTCAATCTATTCTCGACAGAACGCTTCTGTTTACTGCTTGCTTGTGCAGGGGTGGTTTGGTGGGGTGGCGGTGCCAGTAATCGAACCCAGGGCCCGCAGACGCTAGGCAAATGTTTTTCCACTGAGTTACCTCCTTAACACTTCCATCTTGACCAGGTGAATGAATATGGAGTTATCTATCATTTTACACATTGGATAACAGCAAGAGTTTCCCAATAAGGAGTTTCTGCCTCTACAGTTAAATCCTACTTTCTTCTGCACCATCCAGCCTACCAGTGCTGCCCTGTAGAACATGTTCTCATTATAGTTTTGAGCTCTGGACTCTATACCTACCCATCACAGCAAGAAGAGTGGGAGACAGAACAAGAGGATTTTGGAATTTATGTCCACATTGAGAGAGCATTGGCTTAGTCTTACACACAAGTGGCTATGAACTTCTTCAATAACCCATTAACCCAGAAGTATTATCCCTGACTCTACTCCCCCCACATGGAGCCACAGAGCTCTCATTATAGTTTGGGCACACTTCCACATGAGAGAAGAGGGAGGGGGAAGGGAGGAACTAGAGACAGAGAGGTCTCAACCAAAAGTACTTAGAGTTTTGTAAATATTTTTTCACATATTTTACAAGAACATCTGACTGTGTAAACATATTGCCAAGCCTGTCCCCAGGGTGTTGGAAGAGTCCCATCCATGTGAAGTTCCAGTTTTATGAGCTCCACAGCCAGCCTTCTCCTAATGTTAACCCCCAACCAACATTCCAGGCTATGTCCCACGTATCTCGGCTCCCTTTCTGTGCCAAGGTGTTCCGTGTATACGGCTGGATGTACCATGTGTGGGTATGTTTTGATTCCTCCATATTCAAGAATGTCTTTCAGATGGAGGAGGCATGCTACCATAACCTTCTATGGTGTTGCTTTCTACTAGGGGGTCTGCTGCTTTATAATGAAAACTTGGTTTTTCCTGTCTTATGCTGATATCCTAGTCTTCCTCAGTTGTGTGCCTTTTATGTGTGTGGTTTGAGTGTGAGATGTCTCTCACAGGCTTACTCATGTGGTTGAACACTTGACCCCCAGCTGTTGGCGCTGGTGTTTTGGGGAAGCTGTGGGGCATCTGATACCGTAGTGTGTACTTAGCAGAAGCGGGTTCGTGGGGTAGGCGTTAAAGGTGGTGTTTACTTCTGGTTCCCACCTAAACTATCTGCTTCCTGATCTGCCAAGAATGAAAAAAGCAAAAAACAAAAACTACACCAGAAGCTTCCACCAGCGTAGGCTACCTCAATCACAGTGCCTTCCTGCCATGATGGACTGAGTCACCTGACCCCAGGAACCAATGCAGTCTGTCCTTCCTCAATTTGCTCGTTCTGGATGTTTGACCACAACAGTGAGAAGAGCAACTAACATTTCTTCAAATGTTTCATCTTCTCTGTTCCTCACTCTGATTGAGGAAAAGAACCATCTTTCAGTGAGGAAACATGAAATATGAGTTTTCAAAGTGTCAAGGAAAGGGAATCAAGAACCAACCCAGACAGTATGATCACGTCGACAGAAGAAAGTCAACCAGGACTTGATGCTGCTGTGGATAGGCAGCACATTTGTCCTGGTGTAGATAACCTGGAAATGATTTCAGGAAGAGTATGAAAAATCCATGGGAGATGATGCAATACATCCCAGAAGAATTTGTAACCCAATTGGGATATACACATTCAGAAGAATTCTTAGTCCTGGTCAGGGAGGGATGCTACAGCTGCCTTTCCATAATCATGGTGAGCATTTTCTAGGAAAAGGGTGAATAACTAAGACTGTTGCAAAGCAATATAAATGAAAGCAGATGAGTAGATTAAGTCAAAGATATTTAGTACCAACTGCTGGAAACTCTGTTAGGCTGTGGAAATCTCCCAAAGGAGGTTCGAGTAACAGCATTACTCAGAACTGAGAAAACAGCATTATCACAGTTTCATGAGCAACTGCTCTCTATGTGTTCCGTGGACCAAAGAGAGGCCCAGCCATGTACTGACTGTCTTCTCCAAGTGTTCATGTGGTAAATGCATTTACTACTTACCCAATGCTAAATTAGAAGGATATACCTCTTCATTAATATAATAACACAAACACCATCACCCAAGTAATTCAATTATTTAAAGTCTCTAATTAAAATACGGTCATCTATAAGAGCTGAATTTCCCATTGAAAAGCAGTTAATTGTCATGGTACATAATGAAGAACATTGAGTTGCAAAGAAAGAGATGAGGGCAGGGGTGACTAATCAAATCTAGCAAATCTACTATTATTTATTTTATTTTATTTTATTTGTAATTGGTTTTTCAAGACAGGGTTTCTCTGTGTAACTAGAGTAGGCTGGTCTCCAACTCCCATCTGCCTGCCTCTGTCTCTCCAGTGCTGGGATTAAAGGTGTGCACCACTACCTGGCTAAGCTTGATCTTATGTATTAGTTGTGTTGTGTCTTCTAGGAGCTCTGAGGTGAAAGGGATTTTGAGGAAAATATCTTGCTTTATTAGTGGTGTGTGCCGTGGTATGAGGTAAGTCAATAACTTCCTACCTATCACAGCCTTGTCAGAATCCCAGATGCCCAGCCGTGTGGCCAATGCTCTGATGTCCTGGAGCTGATGCTCTCTGCTCTGTGCTTGAGGGACACCATCAGCAGTCGAGACTTGGAACCCATAGTGACATAGCATTAGGCTCTGGGACTCAAGACAACACTGAGCCATACCCTCTGGTTTCAGGGAATGTGCATGGAGGTCATGTTTCACAGCTCTATCCTTTTAACCTTGAGAAAGCTGAAGCTAGAGAAGCTGTTTCACCTGCCAATGGCCATAAGACAATTTTAAGGCAGAGTTGGACCTGGAACTTAGCCCTGCCTGTCTGCCAGATGTGCAACCTGATATTCTGTGGTAATTATTGATTCCTTTCTTGCTGCTAGCCTGCTGCCCTGGTCTCTGGCCCTGGTAGCCATGGGAGATTGGTAACAAAGCTGTGTAGAGGCCTGGCCATTGCCGACCTGTTGGCCATTTACATTGTTAGGTTCTGTTTTCTGTCTCCTTTGGGTGTTGGGAGATCAGCCATCTTTAGTTCCTTGGGGTTCAGTGCCTCGTTGGGTTCTTTGATTTGAGAGACACAAGAATGGTGGACCCTGAAGGACCTCATCAAAGCTCAGATTAGGATACAGTGCCTTTCATCACATAAGCCATGAAAGTGGAAACTCTTCATTTTTGTCTAGAGAACCATAAACCAGCCCAAACATTCATCTCTGGCTAGTCAATGGCAAGAGCCAACCCAGGAGAAGAGAAGACATGGAGTCAGATTCTTCTACAATGCACCCCTCATGTTGGCCTTGACCTCATTCCGCCTAATACAGGCCCAAGGGTGGGAGATGCTTCCTGGCTTGCTGTGATCATTATCAGTTTTTCATTTTGTATCGCTTGTGCCTTTATCTCCCCCCTCCCATGGAACCCCTGGATTTGTGACAACATGAAAACAGGCACGTTTAACCTCCCCAAAAGCTCAGCAAGACACAGAGAGTAGAACGGCCTACCAGCAGAAAGCTGAGCGCCTCTGACTCCTTCCCAGGGCAGAATCATGTTTAGTCTATGACCTCCCAAGTTTACCTCTGTGTTTATCAGCCTTCCCAGGTCTGGCCCGGGGTAAAGGGCAGTGGAAAATTAAGAGTAGGCTGTTGGAAGAACCTGACGGAACTGGGCTTCTCTCCTTCTAAGAAGACAGAAGTAGTGCTTACTGTGGGAGTCAGGGAACTGTTTTCTTTGTACATGAGTGGCTTTGGCTTGACCACAAGGCCAGTGCTGCTCCAACAACAACAGGATTGTATGGAATGTGTGGAATTCATTGTGGCTGGCCAGAGCACTTAATCCTCAGAGCCGCATTTGAGCAGCTGGTAGCCATTCCTACAGCCATTGGATATGCTTTTGGACTCCCTGGTGTGAATCTGTGCTCATATTATCTCATCCTTATCTAATATTTATGAAGGAAATATCCAGTGTGACATATTTATCATAGTGCCTAGCATCCAAATATTTCATACAGTTAACTATTAATACAATTATTACAATTTTGTTGCATAAGTAGTATCATCATGCTGTGTGCTGTACAATAGATCTTAATCTAAATATAATCCCATGCCATTATGGAAACTTTATAGCCATTAAATGACTTTCAGGCATATTTGCATTTGATCCTAAGAAAAATAGCTGAAAGCCCACCTTCTACATAAAAATTTCTCCGTCAGCTCTAGTCTTTCCATTGTGAACTGCCGTACATTTAACTCACTTTCCTTGGCAGCCAGCACTGAACTAATCCTTGGCAGCACTGCTCTGTGCCAAGGATGTGAATATCCTCAATAGCCTGCCGGCTGGGTGTGGTTGGGAGGCATCGTAGATCAGAGTCAGTGGAGTCAGGGTTCTCCAGAGAAGCAGAACCAATAAAAAGAGACTTATTGCAGCTGGTTCAAGTGAACGTGGATCTCAACAGCAAGGCCCAGAATGTCTGACGGTGCTCCGGGCCAGCGACAGATCCTGTTTCAAAGGAGGTGGACGGCATTTCTGAGGATGACACCTCAGGCTGTCCTCCAGCCTCTGCACATGCACACACAAGAAAACACGTGCACACATTTTCCATGAGCTGCTTATTCTTGACATGATTACACTTTACATGTCCCCACTACAAATCGAAAACCAGTCCAGTCTGGCTTCCCTGGCCTCTGCTCTGAGAATTGTGCTTTCTGTCACCTCCTCATAGGTCACTTCTCTTCTCTATTAGTCTAACACACTAAGAGAATGTGCGCTTTTGCACTAGGGGAACTAAGGGAAAGCCAGGGAGGCACAAAGCTAGCACACAAAGCTTAAGGGAGTCCCCAAAACTGTAGTTATTAAGATAAATAACAGTGATTTCAGAGGTTTTTCACCCCCTTAAATTTATCAAAATGAGACTTTCCTCACTTGGTAAAATTTTGTGGTATCCCCTGAAGTTCACAGGCAAGAGGAAAGCCTCTCTTCTCTACATATTATGATTTTGTGGTGAATACCAGGCATCTCAGCTTCTGCTCAAGACATTCTCTAATAACCAGTACATTGAAACAAAATCTGCACTTTCTTTCCCACCCTCTGTATTTCTACCAAAATCACTGATAAATTAAAGTAGCCTGCAAGTCTGAAGAGGTAGTATTTCTCAGTTAACTGGTCCCTTCTCTGAGCCCTCACCACCAGGCTGTCTCCCTGTTCTTGCCTACCTCAGAGTCTAAAGGGAAAACAAATGATGTGTAAGTATAGTCTTCTGAAGGGATCATCAAACCAATGAGCACAGATTAGCCTGTGGGTAAGAAGGTGCATTTAAATCAATCAATATGTAGTTCAGTGGCTTTATGTGTCTTCCTCCCAAGCAGAAAAACAGGTTCAATATTTCATACTCCTCTCGTTTTTCTTTCCATTGGAAATCATGGCTTGATGTATCACTACCATTCTGCCTCATTCTGACACACTATACTTAAAGTCAGGAAGAGTGCAGTCACTATTGGGAAAGGCTGGCACAACAGGTATCTCCCAAGACAGGTCAGCAAGATCCCAGGGACTGAACCCCAAAGGTCCCAGTACTCAGGTCCTCACTTGACATGGCTTCTCTATAACATTTTCTGTAAAGCCAGTGCTGAGTTCTACTGGGTCCTGTGTCACCATCCAGAATGCTAGGTTCTATGGGATCTTTGCCAAAGACTCATACTCTGCAACTCCGTGTGTAAAGTAAAGCCCTTTCCTACAAAGGTGTGAGGGATGCCATTACCACAGTCCATGAATCTTAACTGCCTCAGGAGTGCATCATGAAGCATGCACCATGCAGAGTGCATGGAGAAGTGTCTCACCCCACAGTGTTCGCTCAAGGTCATTTCCAGAGCAGTATAGAACTGCATGCCTGTTCAACCTCCTGAGTAATCACATCTCAGACTCACCGTTAGACAGGATGTCAATCCAGGACAAGGCTGTGTAGTATGTCAAGACCAGCTAGATTTGTTAGGGGATATTTATGGGGCTCCAAATATGCAGTCTTAAGAAAGAAAGATAATTCTTTACCTTGCATTTTCTACATCAGGCTTGTAATATTACTTACTAATAGCTCATTAGTAATTTATATCTATTCTGTTTTTTAATTGTTTTGCTTTACAGCCTTCAGTCTACATGCTTTCAAAGGATGTTGAGATATGTCAACATATATATATATATATATATATATATTTAACTTTAAAAGCCTAACAAGTTTCTAAGAAAAAATAATTTACCCTTTTGTCACACACAAGAAATTCTGTTTTTAGTACATATATTATAATATATAATATATTAAATTATTATATATTAATATATAATAAATTAATATATAATAAGCCATTGGATTGAGGA
This sequence comes from Peromyscus melanophrys, assembly GCA_902168415.1. Lineage (NCBI taxonomy): Eukaryota > Metazoa > Chordata > Mammalia > Rodentia > Cricetidae > Peromyscus > Peromyscus melanophrys. Next base: position 1,156 of record CABHPR010151574.1, on the reverse strand, counting down.
CAAGTGTGAAAATACATTGTCAGTTTTTACAATATTAAATTGGTAGGAGAAGGGACCGTTAATAGTTTAATATTTATTAAAAATATGAGGCAAAATCCTATATCCTCTATTATCATGAAGAGTCTTGATTCATAGTTCAAAAAATGAAAATAATATTCAAAATCACATTTTCTTACTGATTTTTGCAATGAGTGTTGGTAGAGCATTTATCTTTTGCCGTATTTCAGAGAGGACAATAGGAAAAGTTATATTATTTGAGCATTCACAGTTGAGTAAATCCTTCCCCCATCAAAAATGGAAAAGGAAAGAGATGGGGAGGGGTTCATGTTTGTTGCTGTGATAAAATACCCTGACAAAAGATCAACTTTTGGGAGAAAGGGGTTTATTTTTACTCACAATTCCAAGTGACAGTTGTCATTCTGGGTCAGTCAAGGTCAGTAACTTCAGACAGCTGGCATGTCATGTCCACAGTTAACAGCAGAGAGAAGTGAATGAATACATGCTCACATGCTGTGTGCGCAGCTTGACTTGTTCACGAATACAACTCAAGATTATCTGCCTTGGGAACGGCTGCCCACAATGGGCTGGGCCTTCCCACTTCAATTAAATCAATTAAGATGATCCTGACAAACATGCCTGCAGGTCAACCCCATGTAGACAATAACTCGGTGAGACTCTCTAGGTGAGCCTAGGTTGGGTTTAAAGCTAACTACCAGAGAGAGGGAAGGGGGTGGAAGGTTGGGTGGAGGGAGGGAGGGAGGGAGGGAGGGAGGAAGGGAGGGAGGGAGACAAAACACAGACTGAATAACCTGGAAAACCTAATTGAGAACAGATCTATTCTAGTCAAATTATGAAGACAGAAAGTTTCCTCAGATGAAGTTTTATGATCATTTTATTTAGAAAAAAGAAAAGGATGGTTAAAAAAAAGATAAAAATGAAGAAAGAAACCAATGTTAAAAAGATTCCTCAGTGCTCCCTACTTCCTTCCCAATGGCAATATCTATCTTTGTGGCCCGTGCCCACTTGAAAATCCAAGAGGCAGAACCCAGGTGAGGTAGTCAAGAAAGAAAATGACAGAACCACACAGAACACAGAACATGGTTCATTTCTTTTGCCAAGTTTTCCTTTCCTGGCTTGTTCGCTGAGATAGTTTGTT